>JAUELO010000292.1:1948432-1966235 GCA_032357855.1 Amphibolips quercusostensackenii | reverse complement strand
CTTTTATGCTCCCAATCATCCAAGAATTTTCGAGATGATTCGCGAAATTTAAGAAAATATTTTGAAGGTAATGCTAGAAACGTTGTTAGAAACGTTGCAGGTAATGGGTGCAACGAAACATTCTCCGCTGGACGCCACTAGGCGGCAGCACGTTACTTACGCCGCAACGTGCTGCCGTCTGTGGCAGCACGTTGCACTAGACGGCAGCACGTTGCAGCGTAAGTAACGTGCTGCCGTCTAGTGGCGTTCAGCGGAAAATCTTTGTTTCGCTACGGCGAGCTTACTCTTCTATCAATTACCTAGCTGGACGTTACCTCGTTTCACTCGTTACCTCCAACGTTTCTTACATTCAGTTGTTTTTTGGAACTGATGACTTGACCAACGTCATTTCGCTGAGCACAATTCGAAATACTTTCAAAATATAGAAAATAGGCTGCTTTTTCTAAAAAATAGGAGAATAATAAAAGAAAATTCTATATTTAATTCAATATTAAACTCTTTAACAATCTGAGATTTCGAGTCGAAATATATTGCGCGTGTTTACCTAAGTAATTGAATTTTTATAACAAATTTTTTTTTTAAATAGATGATCTCTTAACCCAAAGAGACAAATTTTCAACATCAATAATTAATTTCTAACTAAACAGTTGCCAAATAACCAAATAGTTTTACCTGAGAAGAAATGAGGCGAATTTTTAACAAAATAGTTAAACTTTTAAATACTTGAATTTTCAAGCCAAAAAGATGAATTTTTTTTGGAAGACAGTTTAATTTTTAGCAAAAAAGTTAATTCTGAACTAAGCAAAAAGAATTTACAATTCAAAAGAACACATAGTTGATTTTTAGTCCAAAAAGAAGACTTTAACAAAATAGTTGAATTTTTGAGAAAATAATTACATTTAAAAAAAAAAGATGAATTTTTGAACCAAATTGTTAAATTTTTAGTTTACTTAGATGCAATCAGAAACAAGTAGTCGAGTTTTTAATAAAAAGACGAGTTTTTTACAAGACTGTTGAATTTTCAAAAAAAAAATCAATTTTTCACGAAGAAAGTTGAATTTTCGACCAGTCAAGATGAATTTTGATTTCAAAAGGATGAATTTTTTATAAAACATTTGAATTAAAAAAAAATTCTATTTTTAACGAAAAAAATATTAATTTTACAAATACGATTTTTAAACAAAATAGTTAAATTTTCGTTTAAAAAAGAAGACTATAACAAAATAGTTAGATTCTTAACCAAATAAATCATTTTCAAAAAAATAAGATAAATTTTCTACCAAAAAGACGAATTTTTAAGAAAATAGATCAATTTTTTTTCAAATACTTACATTTTCAATTTAAAAGGGTTCATTTTTAACGAAAAATGAAATAGTTTAATTTCCAGATAATACATTATTTTTGCGGAAAAAAAAAGAATTTTCAACAAAATAGCTACATTTTTAACTAAAAAAGTAAATTCAAAAAAATGAATTTTTAACAAAGATTTTTGAAAAATGTAATGCATAGTTGATATTTCAACAAAAAAACAAAGATATTCATTTTGAATAAAAACCAATTAAGCTTAAAAAATGACGAATTTTTAAACAACATTTTCAAAACAAAGACACATTTCCAAAAAAAACATGAATTTTTAAAAACAAAAAAAAACCTATAGCCGACAGAAAAAAAATTGCAGCCGAATTGTTTAGTTTTCTAGCGAAAAAGACGAATTTTCTACAGAACAATTGCATTTTTAACCCGCATATATATAAATTTTTGGCATAAAAGTTTATTTTCAATCCAACAGTTGAATTTTCAAGGAAATATTTTCATGTTCAACCTTAAAGTATTATAACAAAAATGTCAATTGAAAAAAATTTTAATTTTTAACAAAAAATTCAATTTTCAATAAAGTAGTTTGATTTTATACCAAACTGTTGCATTTTCAACCTAGGAAGACAAATTTTTTACAAAAAAGTTTAATTTTCAGCCACAAAATAGGACTCTTCAACAACAAAAAAACTATTTTTATAAAGTAGTTTAATTTTTAACTAGCTAGTTGATTTTTCTACCAAAAAAGATGAATTCTTAATTTTTAAATTAGGATAGTTTAATTTTCAGATAAAAAATTATTTTTTAGCGAAAAAAATATTCATAAAATTTATCATTTATAGCTAGTATTCCAACAAAAAATCCTTTTTATTTGAAACCAAAAAAGGATTTTTTATTAACAAAAAAGGATTAATTTTAAAATAAGAAAATTAATTTTCTGGCAGAAAAAATAGATTTTTATTTAGAAAAGAACAAATTAAGTAGAATTAGTTACATTTTTGATTCAAAAAAAAATAATTCTCAACAAAAAAAATGAATTTTTTAAGAAATATTACATTTTTCACAAAAACATGAATTTTCAACTAGAGTGATGAATCTTTAACAAAAAAAAAATATATTTTTAACAAAAGAGTTCAACGTTAAACTAAACAGTTTAATTGTAAACGAAATTAATGAATTATCAACAAAAAAGACGAATTTTCACACAAAAAATTAATTTCATACAAAATAGTGTAATTTTCTTTTGAATTGTTGGATTATTATGCTAAAAGGACAAATTTTCTACGAAACAGTTAAACTTTTTGAACCATAAAATATGAATTTTTAACAACAAAAAAATAAATATTAGAAAAATATTCATACAATTCACCATTTGACAGATGATATTTCAACAAAAAAAAATTTTTACTTAAAATAAAAATAGGTTGATCCTCAATCAATAAAAATTGATTTTCAAACAGAAACAATTAGTTTTCAAGTAAGAAGATTGATTTTCTGCAAAACAGAAAAATTTTCAAGTAGAGAAAAGAAAAAATTTCAACAAAAAATGGAATAGTTACATTATAAATCAAAAAAGTTATTCCTAACTGAAAAAAACGAATTTTTAACAAAATAGTCAAATTTTTGAGAAAAGAAATGAATTTTCAACCTGAAAGATGAACTAAAGAAATAATAATTTTTAACTACATGGTTTAATTTTCTATAGAATTGCTAAATTCTTAAGCCAAAAAGATGAATTTTTACAAAAAAAGTTAAATTTTACACTATAAAGGTGAATTATCAACAAATATTTAACAACAAATTAAAAAAACTCACTTTTCCCAAGTTCCATTTTTTTCAAGACATTCAGATTGATCTAAACAATGTTTGGCTCATTATAATTAATAAATTTTGTATGAAATGTAGGAGAAATTAATGTTTTTCATTACTATCGATAAAGAATAGATTTTTCTTGGTAATTGTTTAAACAATTTTTCAAATAAAATTCACAGTTTTTCGATTTTTTAATGAATAGGCTCTTTGTTGTGTCTTACTAATCTTTATTTAAGAAGATTGAGATATCAGTTTCCCCAAATAATTGTTGTTAATTTTCAAAGTATCATAAAATAGAGTCAACGGAGACACACTCCTAGTTAATTTCGTAAACAAACATTGATCCTATTTATTGGAAAGTCGCCAAACTGTAAATTTGTTTATAAAAATGGTTTGAAGAATGAATATTTCTTGTCAATTTGGAAAGTATCATAGTAAAGAGTCAACGGAAAGACACACCTAGTTGATTCCGTAAATAAACATTGATACAATTTATTGAAAAGTCGCTAAACTATGAATCTGTTTACAAAAATTGTTTAAAAAATTACCCAAGAAAATTGTTTTTTTAATAATGGTAATAAAACATTGATTTTTCACACATTTTATACAAAATATAGTAATTTCAATGAGCTAAACAGTAGCATAGCAATAAGGCGCAGTACCCCAACGGTCTAATGGATAACTGCGTCATACGTTGCGCAACGTTGCGTCAGTTCACTCAGTTTACACGGCTCTGAGTGTTTACGTTTAGAGGACCTCGATTTAGGCCGAAGGTCAGAACCAAAACTGGACTTATTTTTCGTGCTCTAAAACATACTTCAGAACGAATCAAATCGAAGCAGGACATCTAGGTAGCCTTTCTTGTCATACGTAAAGAGTTTTGAATCAATTGATTCGTGCCGATCACTAATTATAACCGAGCTAGTGTCACTGAATTCGCTTCCGTGCTACTCTTATGCTCCCAATCATCCAAATATTTATGAGATAATGCGTGCACTTGAAAAAAATATTTATTTTCCTTTCGTACATACGTGCACCAATTTACTTAGAGAATTGGTACTTGCGATCGTAAAAGCAGGAAATCAATTCGTCTCTGAAAGAAAGAAGCATCCCAATTAATGTCAGAAAACATCTCCCGTTATTGGGACACTGTGCTCATACATTCAGACTTCACACTCTTCCCCCTATTTCCCTCTTTACCAACTTTTTCAAGATTTCCTTTTTCCCTTTTTCAAATAAACTTTCACTTTTCCTCGTTTTTTTTTTTTGTTTAAATGCGAATTGATTCAAATAATTGAATAAAATTTTTAAAAATATTTGTTTTGGCTAAAAGTTCTACTAATTAGTTAAAAATTAATTTTTTTCAATCTAACTATTTTATTAACAAGTCCTCTTTAGGTCAAACATTTAACTACTTATTTAAAAGTAAGCTTAGTGATTAAAAGTTAGTTTAGAAATTGAAAAACCCAAAGGATTGAGTACGTCAGGCATTGCTTGGAGGCTCATGATGGGTGTTGTGGTACTTGAAGATTTTGAAAGGTGTATGCCAAAATGTTTCATTTCTGATGATCTTCTGTGAAAGGAGGATTTTAAATAAGTCAAAAACCCGAAAACAATGTATATGGAGTATGAAAAATCTCATCTAGATCTGACATGGTGGCGTATCGCGGTAGATTTATTATTTACGATCATCGATTCGACTAGTGTCTAGTCCGCATTGCTGTGGGAACAGGATTTTTTTGCCACTGTTGCGGAGGAGCTGTCGACACGATTTTAATCGTGCAGATAGATATTCGAATGTCGTATCACTGCTGAGCAAGCACGAGTTCACTGTCACATATGGCAGCCTACAAACGATCTTACGTGACGCTGTTAGCTTCGTTTTCGTACCATGTTTCACCAGACGATCCATTTATTCTATTCTATGACAGGTAGCAGGACAACAAGGGGTTTCCCGCTATTTGTATGCCTAAACATTCCCACGTATCGTCAAAGAATTCTAGGAAAACAGTTGTACTTTCCGGTTTGTTTCTACTCGACGGATAAACTCGAAGGGTTATTGATATTCTTAAAAGCATGAAGCTGGAAAGTGTTTGCAGATGCTTTCTGTATTTTAGCTTGAAAGAAAATAAAAGTAAGGCAAGAAAAATAAAATAAAACTAAGGCAAGAACTTAGCATGGTTACCCTACATCAATCAACTGAAAGACGACTGTATACGAAGACTTAAACATAATCGAAACTCTAAGTAAAAGAAACTGGGGAGCCTCACAGAAATTCCTGAGTAAGATATTCAAAGATCTTCTAAAGTCAAAACTAGTTTACGAATGTGCAACTCTGCAAAATCTTATTTCTTAGATAAACTATTATCTGTTAATAATGCAAGACTCAGATCGGTCTTACTGCTAAACTGGCTTCTATACCAGATAACCCTGTCTACAACAGTACCTTTCAAGGAATTCACCTAAACAAATACAATGAACGACAAAAATATCCAACACTATTCTAGTTTCTACATGAGAGTGAACCAAGTTCTGATGGAGAATAATCTCAAACTACCAACTATTGCACAAAGGAGACTATGAGGTAGGAAATCCACCGTGGAAAATTTTGCTCCTAGGATTTTTCCTAATACTCCACGGATAAATCCTAGCCCTAGCTAAGTCAACCCGCATTCTTTCTGATTCTGATGCAGTTTCTCTAAAGGTATCTTATGATCTACAAAATCGCATTAATTCTGACATCAATATGATCTGGAACAATGCATAAAAATCATCACCAGACACTCAAATGTCTCAAATGGCAGTCTGCAAACGATCTTACGTGAAGCTGTAAGCTTTGTTTTTTTGCCTTGTTTCAAAAGAAGATCTATTTATTCCATGACATGACGGGTAGCAGGATAGCAAGAGGTTTCTCGCTGTTAGTATTCCTTAACATTCCCACGTTTTGTCAAAGCATTCTCTGAAAACAATTGTACTCTCCGTTTTGTTTTGTACTCGATGGGTAAAACTGAAAGGTTATTGGTATTATTAAATTTATGAATCAGAAAAAAGTTTGCATCTGTTTTCTGCATTGTTAACTCAAGACAAAATACCAGAGTAAATGAGGAGAACGTAAAAATGACTGGTACTTGAAATCATACGTCAAGTAGGATCCTGAAATATATTTATTATAGTTTGTTCGCTTCATCCTCAAATAATTTCGACTTCATCCATTAATTTTCCTACATTATCGACTAATTTTTCTACATTATCAAATACATTAATTTAATTTCTTGGTTATTGATTAGCGATTTCTGAATACATCTTTCTAATTACAATGAAAGTAAGAGAAGGCTAGGGTGTATAAACAATTAATTAGGCAAGTCAACTGAAACACGTTCATCTCTAACTTTCTTGGACAGTTGAACATCAACTCTAACTTGAATAGATCTGTTTTCAGCATCCAAGGAGATGGTCCGGAGGTGCTGGTTGTTAATGAAGGCATCACAAATTTCAGGTTCTAAGTTGATTAGTGGATCAAGAGACTTCATTAATTAATTTCCCTGATTCAGTAATCTAATTTCTTAGTTGCTGATTATCGATTACTGAATGCATCTTCCTAATTGCAATGAAAGTAAGAGTAGGCTAGGGTGTAAAAACAATTGGTCAGGCAGGTCAACTTAACCATTTTCAACTCCACCTTTCTTGGACAGATAATCATCACCTCATTTGAATAGATCTCTTCACAACATCCAATAAGATAGTGCGGAGGTGCTAGTTGTCTATGGAGGCATGACAAATTTTAGTTTGTAAGTTGATTAGTGGATCAAAAGACTTCGCAAACTAATTTTTAGATTTATTAATCCAATTTTTAATTGCTGATTGTCGATTACTGAATACATCTTTCTTATTACAATGAAAGAAAGAATAGGCTAGGGTGTATAAGCAATTAGATAGGCAGGTCAACTAAATTATTTTCAACTTCAACTTTCTTGGACAGTTCATCATCAGCTCTCATTTAAAGAGATCTCTTTTTAACATCCACGAAGATAGTGCGGAGGTGCTGATTATCTATAAAGGCATCAAAAATTTTAGTTTCTAAGTTAATTAGTGGATCAAAAGACTTCATTAACTAATTTCCCTGATTTATTATTCCAATTTCTTAGTGGCGGATTAACAATTACTGAATACATTTTCCTACTTGCAATGGAAGTAGGAGTAGGCTAGGGTGTATAAGCAATTGGCCAGGCAGGTCAACTGAACCATTTTAAGCTCTAAATTTTTTTGGACAATTTATAATCAGCTCATTTGAATATATCTCTTTTCGACATCTCAGAAAATAGTGCGGAGGTGCTTGTTGTCTATGAAGGCATCACAAATTTCAGTTTCTAAGTTGATTAGTAAATCAAAAGACTTCGTTAACTAATTTTTGGATTTATTTATCCAATTTTTAATTGCTAATTTTGTCGATTACTGAATACATCTTCCTAATCATAATAAGAGAAAAAGAATAGGCTAGGGTGTATAAGCAATTGAATAGGCAGGTCAACTAAACCATTTTCAACTTCAACTTTCTTGAACAGTTCATCAGTAGCTCTCATTCAAAGAGATCTCTTTTCAACATTCAAGAAGATGGTGCGGAGGTGCTGATTATCTATGAAGGCATCACAAATTACAGTTTCTAAGTTAATTAGTGGATCAAAAGACTTCGTTAACTAATTTTTAGATTTATTTATCCAATTTTTAATTGCTGATTGTTGATTACTGAATACATCTTTCCAATCATGATGAAAGAAAGAATAGGCTAGGGTGTATAAGCAATTGGATAGGCAGGTCAACTAAACCATTTTCAACTTTAACTTTCTTGAACAGTTCATCAGTAGCTCTCATTTAAAGAGATCTCTTTTCAACATGCAAGAAGGTGGAGCGAGGGTGTTGATTATCTATGAAGGCATTACAAATTTTAGTTTCTAAGTTAATTAGTAGATCAAAAGACTTCGTTAACTAATTTTTGGATTTATACATCTAATTTTTAATTACTGATTGTTGATTACTGAATACAGCTTCCTAATAACAATGAAAGAATGGGTAGGCTAGGGTGTATAAGCAACTAAACAAGCAGGTCAACTAAAGCAATTTTAACTCCAACTTTCCTGGATAGTTGACCATTCAATCAAACTTGAATAGAGCTGTTTTCAACATCTAATGGGATGGTGCGGAAGTGCTGGTTGTTCATAAAGGCATCACAAATTTCAGTTTCTAAGATGATCAGTAAATCAAAAGACTTCATTAACTAATTTCCCAGAATTATTAGTCCAATTTCTTAGTTACCAATTGTTGATTACTGAATACGTCTTTCTAATAACAATGAAAAAAAGAGTAGGCTAGAGTGTATAAGCAATTAAACAGGCAGGTCAACTGAACCAATTTTAACTCCAACTTTCTTGGATAGTTGACCATTAACTCTAACTTAAATAAAGCTGTTTCCAACATCCAAGGAGACAGTGCGGAGGTGCTGGTTGTTTATAAAGGCATCATAAATTTCAGTTTCTAAGTTAATGAGTGGATCAGAGACTTAATTAACTAATTTCTCTAATTCATTTATTCAATTTATCAGTTGCTGATTTTCAATTACTGAATATATCTTCCTAATTACAATGAAATTAAGAGTGGGCTAGGGTGTATAAGCAATTGGTAAGGCAGGTCAACTGAATCATTTTAAACTCCATATTTCTTGGACAGGTGATCATCAACTCTTACTTAAATAGATCTGTTTTCAACATCCAAGTGTACTGTCAGGAGGTGCTGGTTGTTTATGAAGAACTAACAGCTTTCAGTTTCCAAGTTGATTAGTGGATCAAAAGACCTAATTCACTAATTTTTCTGATTTATTAATCCAGTTTTTTAGTTGCTGATTATTGATTATTGAAGACGTCTCCCTTAGTTCAATGAAAGTAATGCTAAACTCCGTTGGCCGTTGGCTATTAGTCGCGCGGATTACAAGCTATTAGTGTCCGTCACGATGCGAGTGGATAGAATAGGCTAGTGTGTATAAGCAACGGGCAGGCAGGTCAACTGAACCTCGTGGGAACTGGTCGTGATTAATCCACGTCAATAATAACGCTAGTTATGCTAATTGCGCGAAAGCACTTGAGCATCAGCAACGATTGGATAAGTTTGATTTGCAAGCAATTTACTGTGCTAGATGGTGTCATTTTAAGTCGAGCGATCGTTTTCTAAATCAATATTCCTAACCAAATATTCCGATGTCACTTGACTATTCGATTTGAAATTGATTTTTGAGAGGAAAATAGAATTTACTTAGATGCAATCAGTGAAATAAATGACAAGTAATGGGCCGACCGTAAACTGTGTTACCAATTTGAGGCGGGGAATATTAGTAGAAGTAACTTTGTGTATTTAAATAACATTTATTACGTTTTCTGATGATAAATTTTAAGAAAGTCTGTGAATTTTTCAAAAGATGCTTCAGCAAATATATAGTTTAGTAACAATTTAATAAGTTTTAAAATCGAGTTCTTATTTCAAACCTTATTGTCTTTAACTTATCATCCGCTTCTCCCCTTTTTAAAAAATCCCTCTTTTTTCCCTGTTCTCCAGAAAGTTCCCTTTTTCTCGTTTTTGCTTAAATGCGACCTAAATTAATAGAAACCATCAAGAAAATCAAACTATTTTTCATTACAAGTAAATTATCTTAAATTGAAATGTCTACTGTTATACTTGTGATTTTGGACTCATTTTCGCTTGGTTCAAAATTCTGCTTTTCAGTTAAAAATTTATTCTTATTAAATAAAAATTCATTTTTTCACGCAGAAAGTTAAGTCTTTCGAGTAAAATTTTTAATATTTCATTTTTTGATAACAAATTATCTTTTTTAGTAGAAAATTAAGTCTTTTAACTAAAAATGTTACTATTTCATTTTTGTTCAAACAATTGTCTTTTTGTTGGTTAAAAATTCAACCATTCATTAAAAAATGTTTATCTTATAGTTAAAAATTCAGACAATTGTTTAAAAATTTACATATTTTGTTTAAAATTCATCTGCATTTGTATGAAATTATTTTTTTCGTATGAAAAATCATCTTTTTGGTTGAAAATTAAACTATTCAGTAGCATGTTTAATTATTCAGCTGAAAATTTTTTTTTGGTTGGAGTGTAATTATTTCAGTTGAAAATTAATCTCGTTGGTTGAAATTTTAACTATTTTTTTGACTTATTTTTTTGTTGAGAATTTATTTTTGTCTTTTTTTATTAAAATTACAAAAGCTTGGCTAAAAAATTAATCTGTTCTGGTTGAGGATTCAACTACATCGAAGAAAATTTGTCTTTTTCTTTAAATTTAGGAGTTTTTCATTTTAAATTGAATTTTTTTTTGTTTTTAAATATTAAATTTTATAGGTTTCGTGCAAAATTCATATTTTTTAATTAAAAAATGAAGAATTTACTTCAAAGTCGAAAATCTTGTAAGCTAACTTTTTTGTTGAAAATTCTTCCTTTTTGGTTAAAAATGCAACTGTTTAGTTGAAAATTAATCTGAAGTTGTTGCGGATTCAACTATTTTGTGAAAAGCTTATCTCTTTTGGTTGCATTTTGCTGTTTTAATTTTAACTTAAAATCTTTTTGGTTGAAAAATCAACAGCTTGATTTGAACTTGAGCAATATTGCGAAAAAATCATTTTTTGGTTAAGGATCCTTTATTTTATTAAAAAATTTTAATATTTGCTTGTAAATTAAATTTTTGTTAAAATTTGATATTTTTTTATTGAAAATTCAACTGTTTCACAGAAAATTCATCCTGATGTCTTAAAAATTGAACAATTGTGTAGAAAATTAAACTATTTGGTTAAAAATTTAAACATTTAGTTGAAATTCATTTTTTCTTTTTGAAAAATTCAAATGTTTGGTTAAAAATTCATGCATTTTGTTTAAAATTCGTCTTTTGGTTGAAAACTCATCTTTTGTATTCAAAATTTATCTTTTTAGGTTAAAAATTTAGCTATTTGTTTAAAAAATTTAACTGTCTTGTTAAAAGATTATTTTTTGTTGAAAAATTTAACATTGTTGTTGAAGTCATATATGTTGTTCTAAAATTGAACTATTTTTTTAAAAATTCTTGCTTTTGGTTCTTACACTCAACTGTTTTGTTAAACAATTCGTCCTTTTGGTTGGAAATTAATCTTCGTTGAAAATTTTCTCTTTGAGGCTGAAAATTCACCTATTTGATTGAAAATTTAATTATCTTTTTGAAAGATTAATTATTTGGCTGGGAATTTAACAACGTTGTTGAAGTCATCTATGTTAGTCTGAAATTCATTTGTTTAAGGCTGTTAAAGTAATCTATGATAGTCTAAAATTCAACTGTCTTGTTAAAAATTCCTGGTTTTGGTTCTGACGTGAAACTGTTTTGTTAAAAAATTTGTCATTTTGGTTAGAAATTAATTTTATTTGTTAAAAATTAATCTTTTAAAGTTAAAAATTAAGCTATTTTATTGAAAATTTATATATTTTGTTAAAAGTTTAAATATTTAGTTGAGAATAATACAATGTTGTAAAAGTAATCTATGTTGGTCAAAAATTCAACTGTTTTGATCAAAACTCGTTCTTTTGGTTGGAAATTAATCTTCTTTGTTAAATATTCATATTTTGAGGTTAAAGATTCAGCGTTTAAATAAAAAATTTATTCATTTTGTTGAAAGTTTAACTATGTGGTTAAAAAGTCAACAATGCTGTTACAGTCATCTATGTTGGTCTAAAATTTAACTGTTCTGTTCAAAATTGCTGCTTTCAGGTCTAAAGTGCCACTATATTGTTAAAAAATTTGTCCTTCTAGTTGGAAATAAATCTTTTTTGTTAAAAATTCATCTTTTAAGGTTCAAAATTCGAATTTTTGATTGAAAATTTAGCTATCTTCTTAAAAGATTAATTGTTTTGTTTAGAATTCAACCATGCTGTTAAAATCATCTATGTTAGTCTAAAATTCAACTGTTTCGATCGAAACTCGTTTTTTTTTGTTAAAATTATTCTTCTTTGTTGAAAATTTATATTTTGAGGTTAAAATTTTAGCTATTTAAATTGAAACTCATATATTTTGTTGATTAATTAATTATTTGGTTGAAAATTTAACATTGCTGTCAAAGTCATCTATGTTGGTCTAAAACTCAACTTTTTTGTTTAAAAATCGTTCTTTTTGTTAGAAATTAATCTTTTTTATTGAAAATGCATATTTTGACGTTAAAAATTCAGCGTTTTGATTAAAAAATTCATATATGTTGTTAAAATTTTAATTATGTGGTTGAGAACTCAACAATGCTGTTATAGTCATCTATCTTAGTTAAAAATTTATCTGTTATGTTAGAAATTTCTGCTTTTGGGTCTAAAGTGCAACTGTTTTGATAAAAAATTTGTCCTTTTAGTAGGGCATCAATCTTTTTTGTTGAATATTCATCCTTTAAGGTTAAAAATTCGCCTGTTTGATTAAATATTAACTATGTTCTTAAAAGATTAATTTTTTGGTTGAGAATTCAACAATATTGTTAAAGTCATCTATGTTGGTCTAAAATTCAACTGTTTTGATAAAAACTCGTTCTTTTGGTTGGAAATCAATCTTCATAGTTGAAAATTTTTCTTCTGCGGTTGAAAATTCAGCTATTTCTTTAAAAATTCATTAATTTTGTTAAAAGTTTAATACTGTGCTTCAGAGGTCAACAATGCTGTTAAAGTCATGTATGTTGGTCTAAAACTCGACTTTTTTGATAAAAACTAGTTTTTTCGGTTAAAAATTAATCTTCTTTGTTCAAAATTCTTCTTTTGCGGTTAGAAATTCAGCTATTTCAATCAAAATTTATCTATTTTGTTAAAAGATTAATTTTTTGGTTGCGAATCCAACAATATTGTTAAAGTCATCTATGTTGGTCTAAAATTCAACTGTTCTGATAAAAACTCCTTCTTTTGGTTGGAAATTAATCTTCTTCGTAAAAAATTATTTTTTTGCGGTTAAAAATTCAGCTATATCATTAAAAATGCATCTATTATGTTTAAAGTTTAATTAGGTGGATGAGAGGACAACAATGCTGTTAAACTCATCTATGTTGGCCTAAAATTCAATTTCTTTGTTTAAAAATCGTGTTTTTGGTTAAAAACTAATCTTCTGAATTCATCTTCTTAATTCTTAATTTATCTTTTGAAGTTAAAAATTCAGCTTTCTGATTTAACATTTATCTATTCTGTTAAAAAATTAATTATTTGGTTGAAAATTCAACACTGCTGTTGAAGTCATCTATGTTGGTCTAATATTAAAGTGTTTTGTTCAAATTTCGTTCTTTTGTCTAAAAACTAATCTTCTTAATTCTCAATTTATCTTTTCGAGTTGAAAATTTATCTATATGAATTGAAATTTATCTATTTTGGTAATAGATTAATTATTTGGTTAAAAATTTAACACTGCTGTTAAAGTCATCTATGTTGGTCTAAAATTTAAGTTTTTTGTTCAAAACTCGTTCTTTTGGTTGAAAACTAATCTTCTTAATTCATCATTTTAAATCTTAATTTATCTTTTTAAGTTAAAAATTTAGCTATTTGATTTAACATTTATCTATTTTGTTAAAAGAATAATTATTTAATTGAAAATTTAATACTGCTGTTAAAGTCATCTGTGTTGGTCTAAAATTCAATTGTTTTGATAAAAATCGTCCTTTGAGGTAGAAATTAATCTTTTCGTGTGAAATTCATCTCTTAAAGTTAAAAATTCACCTATTTGCCTAAAAGTTTAACTATCTTTTTAAAAGATTGATTATTTGGTTGAGAATTCAACAATGTTGTTAAAGTCAACTATGTTGGTCAAAAATTCAAGTGTTTTGTTCAAACCTCGTTTGTTTGGTTGAAAACTAATATTCTCTAATATTAATTTATCTTTTGAAGTTAAAAATTCAGCTATTTGATTCAGCATTGATGTATGTTGTTAAAAGATTAATTATTTGGTTGAGAATTCAACACTGATGTTGAAGTCATCTATGATGGTCTAAAATTCAACTGTTTTGATAAAAACTCGTTCTTTGAGTTGAAAATTATTCTTTTTTGTTAAAAATTCATCTTTTGCAGTTAAAAATTCACCTATTTGCTTAAATGTTTAACTATCTTTTTGAAAGATTGATTATTTGGTTTATAATTCACTAATGTTGTTAAAGTCATCTATGTTGGTCTAAAATTCAAGTGTTTTGTTCAAACCTCGTCTGTTTGGTTGAAAACTAATCTTCTCAAATATTAATTTATCTTTTGAAGTTGAAAATTCAGCTATTTGATTTAACATTAATGTATTTTGTTAAAAGATTAATTATTTGGTTGAGAATTCAACACTGCTGTTGAAGTCATCTATGTTGGTCTAAAATATAACTGTTTTGATAAAAACTCGTTTTTTGAGTTCAAAATTAATCTCTTTGTTTAAAATTCATCCTTAAAGTTGAAAATTCACCTATTTGCTCAAAAGTTTTACTATCTTCTTTAGAAAACGATTATTTGTTTAAGAACAATTTTGTTAAAGTCATCTATGTTGGTCTAAAATTTAAGTGTTTTGTTCAAACCTCGTTTGTTTGGTTAAAAACTAATCTTCTTAAATATTAATTGATCGTTTGAAGTTAGAAATTTAGCTATTTGATTGAACATTGATGTATTTTGTTGAAAGATTAAGTATTTGGTTGAGAATTCAACACCGCTGTTAAAGTCATCTATGTTGGTCTAAAATTCAACTGTTTTAATAAAAACTCGTTCTTTGAGCTGAAAATTAATCTCTTTGTTGGAAATTCATCTTTAAAGTTGAAAATTCACCTATTTGCTCTAAGGTTTAACTATCTTTTTGAAAGATTGATCATTTGGTTGAGAATTCAACAATGTTTTTAAAGTCATCTATGTTGGTCCAAAAGTTAACTGTTTTGATGAAAACTCGTTCTTTGAGTTAGAAATTAATCTTTTTTGGTAAAAATTCATCTTTTGAAGTTGAAAATTCACCTATTTTCTTGAAAGTTCAACTATCTTTTTGAAAAATTAATAAAAAAAATCAATTAATTAAAATTTGGTTGAGAGTTCACTAATGTTGTCAAAGTCATCCATGTTGGTCTAAAATTCTACTGTCTTGATAAAAACCCTTTCTTTGAGATGGAAATTAATCTTCTTTGCTGAAAATTGATTTTTTGAGGTTAAAAATTCACTCATTTAATTAAAAATTAAACTTTCTTTTTGAAAGATTATATATTCGTTTAAAAATTCAACAATGTTGTCAAAGTCATCTATGTTGGTCTAAAATTCAACTTTATTGATTAAAACTCGTTTTTTTGGTTTGGAAATTAATCTTCTTCGTTGAAAATTCTTCTTTTGCGGCTCAAAATTTAGCTGTTTGTTAAAAAAATCATGTATTCTGTTAAAAGTTTAAGTATGTGGTTCAGAAGTCAACAATGCTGTTAAAGTCATCTATGTTGGTCTGAATTTCTAGAGTTTTGTTCAAAACTCGTTCTTTTGGTTAAAAATTAATCTTTTTAATTTCGAATCATCTTTTAAAGTTAAGCAAGTTAGCTAGTTGATTTACATTTTTTCTATTTTGTTAATAGATTAATTATTTGGTTGAAAATTGAACACTGCTGTTAAAGTCATCTATGTTGGTCCAAAATTTAACTGTTTTGTTTAAAAATCGTTTAGTTTGAAATTGATTTTCTTTGTTAAAAATTTATCCTTTTAGGTTAAAAATTCAAATATTTTATTAAAAATTCATCTATTTTTTTAAAAAGTTTAATTATTTGGTTTAGAATTCAACAATTATGTCAAAGACATCGGGGTTGATCTAAAATTTAACTATTTTGTTACAAAGTCGTTCTTTTTGGTCGTGAATTCAACTGGTCTGTAAAAAATATGTCATTTGGATTAAAAATTCACCTTTTAGCTTATAGTTCACCGCACAGTCGCGTTGGCCTATTAGCAACTGAACTAACTAAAATCGCGAAAAACGCAGAATAAATGTGGTGACAGGAAATCCAAAATAACCCAAAATTGGTAGCGTAGTTCAAGGACGACCCCAAAGCAACAAGTGAAGTAACAGGTAAAATTTCAGAAAAATGACAAGATGTAAAATACGTCTCCACATCTGTTAACGCCTCCATTGTCCCAAGGTGCTCGTTTAGATTTTAAAAACACTAATAGATGTCATTTTTTAAACTTTGGCAATGTTCAACCCATCATGAATGATGGCCTATACATGTCAGGGACTTCTAGCGACCAGAATTTCATATATCAACAAGAGAAGAAGCGACTAATTCCCATAGATGTTCTCTTCAAAAAAATCCGTTAGTTTCAAAGGATATTTTCCCAAAGCGATTGGACATTCTAAAATAATGTTTTTTTCGATTGTCTCCGATTGTTCGATGTGACACGACTCTCTGTACGCAGGCACGTTTCTATTATGAAATTCAATTAGGCGTACGTTTACAGTTTACAAAGAAGCATTAGTTTGGCCGTCAGAAAATTACTTGGTAAGCGTAGTTTGCACGACGTGGGTAATATTAGCCACAAGTAAAGTCCCTCTAGGAGGATATACTCCTACCTGTAGAGTGGAGGGACTTGCTCGCAGATTACAGTGAGAAGCTAATTTAAATCTGAGAATTTTGTTTTTGTTGCAGGCGGCGGGACCGCCGGTACAGCTTGAACCCGTGGACCTGTCCGTGAAAACTCCCGTGGTGCTGCAGGTGCCTCGCTATAGTCCAGCGGCATTAATTACTAGGAGAGTTCCATCGCCATCGACAACGCCCACGACTCCGCCGCTTTGCGTCTCTACCGGTAAGTACATCATCAAACACTTCAAGCAGTATTTCTTTAACGACTTGTTTTTCAAGATTACTTGTTTAATGCGGCAAAATACATTCTGCAACACCCACCTTGGAAGTGAGGACTTCCATGCCTCTTAATAATATGCAAAGAACTTCAGACCAGCAGTCTGTAAGAGAATAGTAATGGCGCATGCACGTTTTCAAACAGATGGGTGGGGTCAAATGTCTCCCTTCAAACTCGACTTTCGAAAACGCGTCTGAACCCAGGAAGTGGTTTTCTGCAGTTTTTGTCTCCCCTGGCCAAACGTCCGTTTTAAAATAAGGAGGCATACTACCATAGGGTGTAAACTGCAGTGTTACGGGTTTTAAATAGGCTAGCTAACTTTTTTTTTAATTTGCGCTAACCTCGGGCTCATGCTAAAAGTTTTTCACTCGTTCCTTTTTTTGGAAATTCTTGTAGGAAATTAAAACTACAATTAAATACAAGAATGTACAAAAAATACAATAAAAATAAACCAAATGCTCTAAGAATAGATTTAGTGCTTTCACGATTATTTATTGTGATGAAAATAAAAGGAGGTGTTCAGGGTTTCAATCGTGTGCAAAACTACGAATCTGCCGACATTTCGTGAACATTGCAGTTCATTTGGACAGAACTCCCCACTGTGGGGACTGGTTGAACTTGATAGGCTTATGAAATCTTCTTCAAAAAACCCGGGAGGGTGGAAAGCCAAATCGGATTGGTATAATATACATTGTCGCTATTGATGTTATCAGGGCGTTTCAAGATTTCCATTGCTTCTCTATGTTTTAGTGGAAAAATATTGTATGTTTTTGCGATAACGATTGTTCTGTCAAATGAAATGCTATGT
>JAUELO010000292.1:1930488-1948332 GCA_032357855.1 Amphibolips quercusostensackenii | reverse complement strand
CTTTGCCCACCATGAACATTCGGCCAAAATCGCCAAATTTTACATTTTTGTTGGGAAAAATATTATGTGCAACTCGTGGGCAAACTCCGATTCTGAGTTCGTGTGATATCCGCACTCGCCTTCGGCTCATGCGGCTAACTTCACACTCACTCAGAAAAGAATTGAATTTTTAAAAGAAAAAAAACAAAAAAATTAATCTTGATCAAAAAAAGCAATAAATAATTTGATCATTATTTTTGAATTATAAATTGAATAATTTTTAACCAAAAAATGAGTTTTTAAGAAAATAGTTAATTTTTTAACCGAAGAGATGAATCATTTATCGAAGAATTGAATTTTTAACAAGAAAACTAAAAAAAATAATCTTGATAAAAAAAAATGAAAAACAAATTAATAATTATTTATAAATTATAACTAAATTAATTTTCAACCAAAAAATGAGTTTTTAAGAAAATAGGTAAATTTTAAACTGAAAAGATAAATCATTCTTAAAAAAATTGAATTTTGAACAACAAAAAAACAAAAACAATTAATCTTGATCAAAAAAAGCAAAAAATAAATTGATAATTATTTAGAATAATGATAATTATTGTAAATAATTAAAATAATATTATAAAAATTGATAATTATTTGTAATGTTGAGTTTCTCTAAATCTCTAGAAATAGTTATTTATCTAAAACTGTTATTTATTGAAAAATTGTATTATTTGCCTAAAAATGCAAAAATATTATTAAAAAGTCATCCGTTTTGGTTGCAAAATAAATTTTTGGTTGATTTTAAAAAACGACAAAATGTACTATTTTTGCTATGCACATTACCATAACATTTATTTAACAAAATGCATGATGTTTATCAATGAGTTTTAAAATTGAGATGGAAATGACACTGTTCATACTTTTGCAGTGGCACACAGTGGGATAACATAGGAAAACATTTTCCACAGAAATAAATAAACGGAAAAATGAATTATTTTTTGCTATTTGCATTACCATAAATGTTTAATAAACAACAATCAGAAAATTATGTTATTTGTTATACGTTATTATATGTTATTTATTTAAAAATTGTATACTTTAGTTAAAAATTATATTATATAAGTCATACTTCTTGGTTAAAAAATAACTTTTTGGCTGACAATTCAACTGGGTTAATTAAAATTTCAACTATTTGGTTGAAAATTAATTAATTTTTTAATTTTTAATTTTATTAAGATTAATTTTTTTTTGTTAAAAATTCAATTCTTTGATGAATGATTTATTTTTCCGTTTGGAAATTTAACCATTTTCTTAAAAACTCATTTTTTGGTTGAAAATTAATCTTTTTGGTTAACAATTCAACTGGTTTTGTTGGAATTCAAACTATTTGGATGAAAATAAATAAGTTAATATTTTTGGTGAAAGATTTATCCCTTTGGTTATAAACTTAACTGTTGTGTTGAATACATTCCATTTTTGGTTCAGCATTTATTTTTTATGTTTCAGTTCAAAATTCATGTATTTAGTTGAAAATTCACATTTATCGTTAAAAAATTTAACTTACAGGGTAGAAAGTAATACTACTTTTTTTAAATTAATTTTTTTGTTTAGGAATAATTTTTTTGGGTGAAAATTGAATTGTTTTGTTGGAAAACAGTAAACATAAATTAAAGCTACTGCAATGAATTTGAGTGAAATATTTTTAAAAACGACAAAAGCTACTATTTTTTCCTATTCACTTCACCATAAATGTTTCAAAAAACAAAACTTAAAAAGTTAGGCCACATAAATTTCTTCGAAAGTGAATGCTTAATTTTTTCAAACAAGGACATCCAAAATCGGTCAAGAATTGCCTTCTGCAAGTTATTCAGAAGCTCCTTTTTTTATTTCAATGTAGGAATAGTTTTAAGAATCGCGATTGTTTGAGAAAAAAACCAAAATTATCTTGTTAGTTAATAAGTTTCAAAATCTGGTTAAATTGGAGCTTCCGGATCATCTCAAGTTAAGTATAATACTGCACCAATATATTGAAACTTCTGCAGTGGATTTGAGTTGAATATGATGAAAAATTTTCCATAAAATTTCACATAAATTTGAACATTTATTCTTTAATTTTCATCTTTCTAAGTCAAATAACATATCGTTGGAATCGACATCATTCACAGATTTTGAATATCATATTTATAAATAACCAAGTACTAAATTTAAAAAAAGTTATATTCTAAATTTTAGACCTCATTAGGTACAAGGGACCCCGGCAGACTAGGATTGACGGCAGCAGGTCGACTATGTGAGGGTAAGCCGTGTAGTGGGGGAACCGTTCGCAGGTACCTAGTGCGGAATTGTCCTCTACCCGCAGTTGCACTATGTGAGGGGAAGCTGTGTAGTGGGGGAATCGTTCGCAGGTACCTAGTGCGGAATTGTCCTCTACCCGCAGTTCGACTATGTGAGGAGAAGCTGTGTAGTGGGGGAATCGTTCGCAGGTACCTAGTGCGGAATCGTCCTTTGCCCGCAGTTCGACTATGACTATGTGAGGGGAAGCTGTGTAGTGGGGGAACCGTTCGCAGGTACCTAGTGCGGAATTGTCCTCTGCCCATTATTTTGTTGTCAAGCTTAGAGTCTTCTAGTATTGTTTTTAGTTTGATGACTACTGTTTTTGAGGGGTCTTTTCAAACTTTTCTATATGTATCGTCAGCTAGAAGGTTCATGATTTGTTGTTCTAAAAAATTTGTATTTTCCTATAATTTTGGTTTCAGTTTTCTGTACTTTTTCGTAAAAATGTTTTCACTCGGGTACTTATTTATTCATGAAGAAAAGACAGGAGGAAAAATCTTCTCACGCAGAGTTTTTTAAATCCTCAGTGGAATCGTAATGGTTCGATAGTTTCAAAAGAAACTTTGTAAACTATGGTTCTTAAGAACTACATTATTGATGGCAGATGACCGCAAGTTCATGGATGTTTATTTTATGAATTACGAAATGGACATAAACTCGAGTTATCAAGCGTCATCGAATATTCTTGTAGTTGATTATAGAGAAATTACAGGTAATCAGGGAGGAATGGGAATCCGCCTTAGCTTCCAGGAATACATTAATAGCATAATTCTGCTCTCTATCGGCATTAGTTTCTAATGACCGTTTCTACGTGCAAAACGGCTGACCACGTTCCTATCGTAAAATAAAATTAAGCGTCGCAACACTTAGGCGCAAGTGCACTTCCATTTTGCTGAAATTGGTCTTGGATGGGAAAATCATCGATGGTTGTTCTAATGGTTGAACAGTCTTTTAAAACGTAATGTGATACTTGGGTGAGAATTCTGTTAACAGTTACTACTTTCTTAGATTAAAGAGTATTAGATTGTACTGGTCACATAATTTTCAGAGAAACGAGAAAAAATCAGCCTGGGCCCGGATTTGAACGTCGGACGCCATTGGTCACAAGTGGAGCGTTTAGGCAATTAGGTCACCGAAGCCACAGCATACCTGTGATTTTTGTTAATTGAATAATTCTATTCAGAATAATTTTAGAATCTTGAAATAAGTTAGGGAGTTGATGTTAAGTTTGTTCACCAGTTAAATTAAAAAATTCCTTTAAGATACGGGCAATAGGGTGTTTTTTTTCACGAAAATAAGGCGAAAATAGGGGAATAAATTCTTTTTAAAAAAATCAATGCAGGTACCGTACTTAATTCTATGTGAGATGCTTTTTTTTTGAAAAAATATGAATTTTTAGCAAAAAACATTTTTGACAATCATGAAAGAAGAATTTTCCACCAAATAGCTATATTGGCATAAACAAAATTTTTTTTCTATACCAAACCGTTGCATTTCTAACCAAATAGTTTTAATTTTGTGCAAAGAAAAAAGAATTTTCAGCAAAATAGTTTAATTTGTAACTAAATAGCTGAATTTTTATTCTACAAAAATAAATTTTGTACCAAAAAAATTAAGATTTTAGCGAAAAACAAATTTTTAATAAATTAATGAATCTTAAACTAAATGGTTGAATTTTTTACGAAAAAATATCAGTTTTTAACCAAAAACAGTATAGTAAAATTTAGTTCAAATACATAATTTAAAAAAAATGATTTTCGAACCAGTAAAATTTAAACAAAAAAGATAAATTTTGAATAAAATGTTGTATAATGAAATAAACTAAGTTAAGTTTTAACAAAGTAGTTAAAATTTTAACTAATTAGTTGGATTTTTAGACAAAAATGTAAATTTTTAGTCAAAAAGTTGTATTTTCAACCAGAAAGAATAATTTTCCACTAAAAAGATTAATTTGTAACTAAAAATAGGCGAATTTTCATGAAAATTAATGAATTTTCAGCCAAAAAACTTAAATTTTCAAATAAAAATATTATTTCTAAAAGAGAAAAGATTAACTTTCTACCCAAAAAATACAAAATTTCAACCAAAGAATTGCATTTTTACAAAAAAATAAAAATAAAAAAATACATAAATTTTCTACCAAATAGTTTTACTTTTAAATAAATAATTGAATTTTAACCAAATAATTTAATTTTTAATTAAACAGTTGAATCTTAAAACAAAAAATATGAATTTAAAACAAAATCGTTAATCTACAATCAAACCATTAAATTTTTAACTAAAAAAATTTTAGTTGATTGAAAAAAAGATAAATTTGACTCAAAGAGTGAATTATTAACAGAGTAGTTGCATTTTAACAAAGAGAATGATTTTTTTTAAGGAGATTTATTTTTTAATAAAAAGAACAAATTTTTAACAAAATACATGCATGTTCCACTACAAAATACAAATTTTTAACTCAAATTAAATAATTACATTTTCGATTTAAAAAATTAATTCTTAACAAAAAATAAACGAATTTTTATGAAAATAGTTACGTTTTTACCAAAAAATATGAATTTTTAACTGAAATGATGAATCTTTAACCAAAAAATTAAATCCTTAATAAAAAAAAATTAAAATTTTCACTGATTGATGTAGACAATATAGTAACTTTTTTAAAAATTGATAAAGTTTATTAAAAAAATTATACATTTTTGTTGAAATTTTAATTTTTTTTGATAAAAAAAACATCTTTTGGTTAAAAATTCAACTATGTGGTTAAGATTGAACTTTTTTGTTAAAAATTGAGCAGTTTTGTAGAAATTTTCTTTATGGTTGAAAATTAATGTTTGTAACTTAAAATTTAACTGTTTCATTTTTTATTGAAAAATATTATTTATAACTCGAAATTTTTTTTTTTTTTGAAAGCTGAAGTAAGTTGTGAAAATTCATTATTTTGTTAAAGATTCTTTTGTTGGTTGAAATTTAATTTTGTTAGCTAAAAATTTAATTATTACACTTTTGGTTGAAAATTTACCTTTTTGTTTAAAAAAATTAATTGGTCATTTTTGATTGAAAGTTGATCTTTTATTGTACCAAAATCATCGTTTTTGGTTGAAGACTTATCTTTCTTGGTTAAAAATCCATTTTCAACTGAAAATTTGACTATTTCATTTTTGGTTAAAAATTTACCTTTCTAGTTAAAAATTGAATTATTTTTTGAGTTGACAACTCAACTTTTTGATTAAAATTTAACTTTTTTGTTAAAAATTCAACAGTTTTTTTAGAAAAATATTCAATTTTGTAGCTTCAGAAAATTTATGTTTTCAACTGAAAATTTATCATTTCATTTTTATTTGAAAAATTAGTTTTTATTTAAAATCTTAACTTTTTTCTTAAAAGCTGAACTGCGTTGTGAAAATTCATTTTTTTGTCAATGATTTGTCATTCTACTTAATAATTAATATCTTTCGTTAAAAATTAAACAATTAGAAAAAATTTTTGTTTAAATTTAATTTTGCTAACCGGAAATTCATATATGCCATTTTTGAATGGAAATTGAGCTTCTGAGTTAAAAAAACTAATTTATTCTTTTGGGTAAAAGTTTATCTTTAATTGTAGAAAAATCATCTTTGAAGATTCATCCTTCTTTCTTAAAAACTAGCTTTCTTTTGAAAATGTAACTATTTGATTGAAAATTCAGCTAGTCTTAGATAAATCTAAATAATTTTGTATTAGAAATTTTTTTTTTTGTTAAAAAAATCAATTATTTGATTGACAATATATCTTTGTCAGTTAAATATCCAACGCCTTGCTTAAAAATGTTGTTGAAAATTGACTTATTTTGTTGCAAGGTTAAATAGTCTTTCAAAATCATCTATTTTGTTTGAAAGTTATACTGTTTCGCTGAAAATTCGTCCTCTCAGATTGAATGTTCATCTTTTATGGTAGAAAAGTAATCTTTTTTTTTTAATTGAAAATTCATCATTTTTGGATGAAAAATAACTTGTTTGTTGAAAATTCAACCGTTTGTTGAAAATTCAACCGTCCTCTTAACAATTCGTCTTTCTTCCTTAAAAACCTAATTATTTGTTAGAATATTTAATTTCTTCAAGCCTAATTTTTTCAATGGAAAATTTGACTATTCGATTAAAAAATCTTATTTTCAGATTGAAAATTTAACTATTTGGTTTTTCCTTTCTTAGTTTTTGTTAAAAATTCGACTTTTTGTGTTAGAAATTCCATTATTTTTTGAAACACACAATATATTTTGACTTAAAATTCCTGTTTTGAAAGTATTTCGAGCTGTAAAATCTCTTGACGAATAATTTGAGAATTGATGAAGAGTTTCAGAATAATAGTGACGAAAAGAGAACAGGAAGCAGACTCACGTCAAGTGCGTAATCAGACGTAATTAGCTAGGTACAGGGGAATAGAGTTTGTTGAGAGGAACAGGTGAGTGACCCTCACCTGAGGTGAGATGTTGAGAAAAAATTCACGCCTGAGGTCTCCAGAGGGCTAGGTTTACCTGAGGGCAATGGCCTTTTGTCTTTTTGAACCCCAGGGCCACCACATTTGTTCCATAATCGACCACAGAAACTTCCTTCTTCAGAAATTTCCAGAGGGAACCATCACGCGACCCTCGCGTCTTCGCGACACGCGATACGTTGCGAGGTAATATGATTTTAGAACCAACGACTTACATCTGAGGGAGCAGTGAGCACTGCAATCTTCCTGAATATAGAAATTGCAGAAAAGAGTGATACTAAGTATTTTTTTCACAGATGTATGCTACTATTGACACTATTTTGAATTTCTCAAGTGAGTCCGAGGCCTCAGGTTTATGGTTCAGGACCTTGCGCAGCGGGTAGGTGGTGAATCTTTTATAAAAAAAATCGTATCACAAGGATCGGAAACCTATCGGTTGTCTTTTTTTGAAAATGATTTCTTATTTTTATTTAATTAGGTTTCTTGATGATCTTCGACATTAAGAAAAGACTTGCATGACATGGCACATTTTACGACATGCAAAGTCCTGGTAACAACAAGCATTCTGTGAGGCATGTTTCTGTATCAATTGGATGACAATACCTATGACGGTTCATAAATATTATGAATTGTTTCGCGTAACAGAGTTATGGATCAGGACCTTGCGCAGCGGGTCGGTGGTGAATCTCCTATAAAAAAATCGTAGCACAGGGGCCGAGAAAATATCGGTTGTCTTTTCTTTATGATTTCTTATGTTTTTTTTAGGTTTCTTCATAATTTCCAACATCCTCGAGAGACAGCAAGCAATTTCGAAAATCAGGTTTACAATGATGTAGGGAAATGGTGTGTGAAAAAGTGACGCTAAGCAGACACCTGCTTTAAAAAAAATATATATAAACCATGTGAGCTTAGGTTTTGCAATAAAAGTGTCCTAATGTCCTTACTTTATCGACGTAACAGATTTATGGTTCTGGACCTTGCGCAGCAGGTAGGTGGTGAATCTTCTATTGCATATCTTCGTTTACTACCATATAAGGTATCTTCGACTCACCTAAAATAATGTGCTGAACAAGAATTTGTTGTTAAATTTTAATTTTCTATATCACAATTTTAGGAATTATCATCCTCTAGATAAATACCAATGTAAAGTTAAAAGAATACACTATTTTTCGACTATTTTTTAAAGATTTATGCTACCATTGACATTATTTTGAATTTTTTCAATGACACAGAAAACTCCAAAAGTTTTCTCGATTTATTAAATTGTTGTTGTATCTAGATGACCTGGTAACTTTGACTATTCTGTAAAGCACGTTCTTGCATCAACTGGATGACGATACCTTAACAGTTTATTAATGTTATGAATAGTTTTGCGTAACAGGTTTATGGTTCAGGACCTTGCGCAGCGGGTGAATAGTGAATTTTCCTTAAAATTTCGTATCACAAGACTATTTTGTTAATAAATAAAAGTGGTCCCTAATGCTCTACCTTTATCAAAAGAGTTTCATGTGAACTCTGACCGCTTGTTTAAAATTTTAACAAAAAATATGAATTACCAACCAAAAATATTAATTTTCTACCGAAAGACGAATTTCCAACAAAATACACAGATTTTTAACAAAGTAAATGATTTTTCAACGAAAAGAAATGATTTTTTAACAAAAAACACCATTGTTAAATTTTCCGTTTAAATAATTAATTTAAAAAAATTTTTCAATCAGTTTAATCCTCGACGAAAAAAAAACGAATTTCTGACAAAATAGTTGAATCCTAAACTTGAAAAACGCATTTTTAACAAACGAGATTCATTTTCTAGTAAAAAACAAAAGATTTTTAAACAAAATGCATAAATTTTCGACTAAATAGTTGAATTTTAAAATAAATAGTTTAATTTTTAGAAATAATTTATTTCAAACCATAAATATTAATTTTTAACAGAAAATTTGATTTTTAACAAAATAGTTTAATTTTGTTTACAAATGTTAAATTTTCAAGCCAAAAAGACCAATTTTCTACAAGACTGTTGAATTTTCAATCCAAAATATAAGATTTCAACAAAAAATTCCATTTACCAGCAAATAGTGTAATTTTCCACTCAAATTATGAATCTACAAAAAAAGGAGAAAATTTTTTTTTTTCTTAAGTAGTTGAACTTTAAAACAAGTTGTTGATTTTTTAACCAAAAAAGATGAATCCTCAACAAAAATTTTAATAGTTGATTTTTCAGCAAAAAAAAACATTAAAAATCCGCAGTAGTAAACTAATTTTCAACCAAAAGGAATAATTTTTTCAAAAAAAAAAGAAATTACAAAAAACATAAATTTCCTACCAAATAGTTAAATTTTCAAAGAAATTGTGAAATTATTAGCGAAATAGTTACATTTGCAACCAAAAATATGAATATTCAACAAAATACATGGATTATCATTGAAGTAATTGAATTTTAAATTAAAAAGTCGAATTTTTCACCAAAAATTAAGATGTTTAATTTTTAGTAAAAATTAAAATTCTTTTTGAAAAAAAAGATTTTTTAACAAAACAGTTTAATTTTTAAACAAAAAAAACGTATTTTCAACAAAATAGTTAATTTTCAAACAAAAATCGAGTAATTATATTTTTGAATGAAAAAATTTAGTTTTAACAACAGAAAAAACAAATTAAAAAAATAAGTTTATTTTTAACTAAAGAGATGAATCCTCAACAAAAATTTTGATAGTTCATTTTTTAGCAAAAAAAAAAAAAAAGATTTAAAATCCGCAGTAGTAAACTAATTTTTCACCAAAAAGATTAATAAAAAAAAACTGAAATAAACATAAATTTTCTACCAAATATTAAAATTTTCAAAGAATTTGTGAAATTATTAACCAAATAGTTGAATTTTTAACCAAAAATATGAATTTTTAACAAAATGCATAGATTATCATCGAAGTAGTTGAATTTTTAAATAAAATGTCGAAGTTTTTACCAAAAAATTAGGATGTTTAATTTCCCGTTAAAAAATTAAAAGTCCATTGAAAAAAAGGTTTTTTAACAAAACAGTTAAATTTTCGAACGAAAAAGGCGTATTTTTAACAAAATAGTTAATTTTCAACCAAAAATTGAGTAATTATATTTTTGATTTAAAAAATTTAGTTTTAACAACAGAAAAAACAAATTAAAAAAATAAGTTAATTTTCAACTAAAGAGATAAATCCTCAACAAAAATTTTGATAGTTAATTTTTTAGAAAAAAAAAAGATTTAAAATCCGCAGTAGTGAACTAATTTTAACCAGAAAGATTAATTTGAAAAAAAAAATTTCTGAAAAAAACATAAATTTCCTACAAAATACTTACATTTTCAAAGAAATTGTGAAATTATTAACAAAACAGTTAAATTTTTAAACAAAAAAGACGTATGTTCAACAAAATAGTTCATTTTCAACCAAAAATCGAGTAATTATATTTTTAATTTGAAAAATTCAGTTTTAACAACAGAAAAAACAAACTAAAAAAAAAAGTTAATTTTTAACTAAAGATATGAATTTTCAACTTAAATAATGAATCTCCAACAAAAAAATAAATTTTCAACATAGTAGTTTAACTTCCAACCAAATATTCAAATTATCAACAATAAAAAATTTAATTTCTTCAAAAATATTTGAATTTTCAAAACGCAGAAAGATGAATTTTTAAGAGAACAGTTGAAATTTTAAACAAAAAAATTTTCTTTTTCTACAAAATCGTTGCATTTTCTGCAAAGTAGATCAATTTTTGACCAATACTTGAATTTTTGACCTAAAAAATGATTTTGCCACCTGCGAAGATTAGATTTTTCATAAAAAAAGATGATTTCCTTATAAATACACGAATTTTTAACAAAATAGTTGAATTTTTAACTAAAAAAGATAAATTTATATGAAAAAAGTATAATAGTTTAATTTTAAATGAATGGTAAAAATTGAAAAAAAAAATGATTTTTTAGGAAATACTTAAAGTTTCAGCTGCACCATTTTTAATTAAAATTAAGATTTTTTAACCAGAAAAATGAATTTTTAACAAATTAGTTAAAATTTTACTCAAAAAAGTGAATTTTCTACCAATATAGTTACATTTTTAAAGCAAAAGTTGATATTTAAACTAAAATATGATGTTTTTTAAAAATTGTTGCTTAATCCACAAAGTAGATTTATTTTACACCAAATAGTTGAATTTCAAACGAATGAGAATAATATTTTATCTCATAATAGTTAATACAAATTTAAATTAATGATTTATTTCAATATTGGAATTTTTAGTTTGGAAAATTCATTTTTAGCAACAAAAAATTTAATTTTCAACAAAATAGTTATACAGTATTTAGATAACCTGTGTAAATTACTCTTAATTACATGGATTACTCTTGATTACAAGTAAATTACTTCAATTACTAAAATTACTTTGAATTACCAAAATTACTTTGAATTATCAAAATTACTTTGAATTACCAAAATTACTTCGAATTACCAAAATTACTTTGAATTACCAGAATTACTTTAAATTATTTAGATTACAAGTGTATTACTTCAAATTATATTGATTGCAAGTGGGTTACTCTGGTCCACTCTGGATTACTTTGATAATACCATGTTATAAGTTCAAATACCAAAGTTTTCCAGCAGATAGCCTAAGTAGTTTACTCCTTAGGGTTTTGTGTTTACTAAAAACTCAAATAGAACCATCGAGAAATTTCGTAGAGAAAGAACTTTCTTAATGAAAGGAGAATTCATATATTGGAAGTTAAAACGCAACCTCAAAGAAGGAATTGATTCCCCTTTGCAACGCTTATTATGAAAATTACTCTATCATTACTTAAATAATCGGAAGCGAGGAATTTCACCCTCTTGCTGCAATACGTGACTCCATGCACCGGTCGATAAAACGGCAAATATCGTCAACGCTTGTCCAAGACCCCTCTATTCAGAATTCATAATACGCGTCTTGCAAGGGTTGAATGTCAGCTATAATTTTCGCAATAATGAACATTCGATCGGTTACGACATCACAGACATTTGTACTGTAAGAGCCCTCCTCCATCCTTTAACTGTTGAAGATAGAGGCTATTACTGCTTTTATCGGGTGACTAATACGACTATAAACATAAGGAGGAGCAAAGACACGCGTTGATTTTTATTTCACGACCCCATCAATTACCATGGCTTGTGGAAACATTCCAGGATTTGAATTAGATGTTAGATTTTGCTGGTATACTGTTCCATATCTATTGTTGCATCTTCTTCTGACTGTACTTTATAAATAGCTGACTTTGAATGACGTTGACCAGGTAGGAATTTAATTAGAAGGTGTTAGATTTTGTTGGTGTACTGGTCAAAAATATTGGACCAGTTGTTTGGTTTTTCTGATTGTTGTATCTTCTTTTAACCGTGTTGTATGAGTAGCTGATGTTAATTGATCTTGACCAGGTAAGAATTTGATTATAAGATGCTGGATTTTTTGGTATACTGGTCCGAAAATCCAAGATCTTCTAATTAAATTCTTACCTGGTCCACATCAGTTAACATTAGCCAATCATACAGCACGGTTAAAAGAAGATACAACAATAGAACAAACCAAATATACTGATAAGCTTTTTAAAAGATATTGGACTACTGTACAAACAAAAACCAACATTTTCTAATTAGATTTTTCCCTGTCGACATCAATAACACTCAGCTGATTCTAGGGTTTTCTCTGCAGAAGATGAGCATTAGGAAAGAAAAATCGTCTTTCAGCAAACTTTCCTTTGGCTGATGAAAGGGTAGGTGGTCGACGGTAAACGTTCTGGTGAGTTTTTAAGAGTAGGCACTATTTTTGCCGCCGGCAGATTACCGTCAACGCGAAAGCACCTAATAAATCTACTCTTTCTTGCTTGTAAAGATGCCACGTAGCGAAGCTTCAGGAAAACACTTTACTCTTCGAATTATAGTTTGTAGGCTCTTTCTTATGGAAGGGTGAGTTTTGCATAAGTGTGTTGTTCTGAAAAAAGGGTCTGCAGCTGATGTATCACTCTCCCCTATAATTAATTTCAGAGGGGGGATAACAATTAGAAATGTTGTCCAGCGGTGATGGCTTACTCTGGATTACTTTATATACAGAATTACTCCGGATTACATTAAATTATGATCAAGATGTATCAAAATGAATAATTTTCGACCAGAAGAGGCGAATTTTAAACAAAATACGCGTTGGCTAAATATTTTGAAAACAGAATCCTAGATGTACGTACAATATTTTAAAAGTATTTTCAATTTTACAATATTCGTTTTCTTTGCAACGTTCCTCAAAATATGCAGAGTTGAATCAACGATATGTGTGTGGGTATAAATTCAAACATATTTTGAATATTAAGGGTCATGTTAATAAATGCAAGGTACCTTTAGAATAAATCAATTAACACCTTTCCAACTCCCACTGTGGAGAGTACTTGCCTTTTCTACGTAAGGAATCTCCTCGGGATCCGTCATCCGTTTGATGTTTAATTCATGATCGTCTGCTGGCAACATTATGCGTGGTATTCCCACTATTAATTTGCATTTGCGATAACGAAACGTTTTATACATATGCTGGTACTGGTGTGAAGGCATTACACATGGTTGTACTTACGTTTAACTTATCTAATAAGTTGTTGTGTGCAAACAGATGGCACGTGGAGTATTTAAAATCAAACAAGACACAAAGCATTATTCAAATTGTCTGCATAAATTAAGGATTTATTTTTAACAATATGCTATATTTTTGGAGAAAGAGACTATCTTCATGTCGATGGCCTAAACCATTAATTAGTAATTTAATTTTCTCTAATAAAAATTCGGTATATTTCTCAAGACTCACAATAACGTTTTTTGCCTTAAGACAAGATCCAATCGACTTTGCTTAAACTAACTCAACTGAAAATATTTTTACTCGGATAAAGAGCAAAAAAAAGCTGCACGAGATCCATTTTATATCGTAGTTGAAATATGTCGGCAAGTGTTGCTCGTGAATGTTTAGCGTCATCTAGTATGCAAAAAATGTTGCCGGGTTCGTGATTGTCTCCACGTGCATCGAATAAAAATTCATACAGAAGAAGCTCTCTCGTGCCTACACTTCTATATCTGATTCTACAAGAAAGAATCTGAGTCTGGTGCTGGAAGGCAGGAGACAAATGTTTTCCCGGAAGTAGGAACACAGATTATTCCATGAAATTCCCTTCAATGAAAATTCGAATGCTCCCGGGGTCCCGGGGCAATGACGGCTCGACGTTCGCGGTTTGCGGTGCAGCATCGTTCCTCGACATTCTATTGTTTCCAGCAAATGCGCGATCCTTGCCTCAGATAGGTATAGATATTAGACATCGGTTTAACATTGCCATCGGCTAACGGCTAGCGCGTCCATAAATCTTGGCGCCGCAGCTATCGGAAAATTCCAATCGTGCGTGGACGCCATATACGTAATCGCGATGGCTGGTGCGCATGACGCAACCAAAATTGAAAAGGCCTCTAGAAACGCGTGTACTTGCAGGTAGATAAAGCCGGAAAGCTAGGCGGTGCCTTTAAAGGGCACCCAGAGAAGACTTTTTTCTTAAACTTAAGAAACCGCGTATTTTACTTTTTTTCTTTAATTCAATGTGAACATTTGCGTAAGTAATAATGCAGTGCGCTTCAACCAATTAACTGTTTAACAAATGCCAGACAAACAAAAGCCGTTAAATAAGCGAATGGTTAATTGAATAATTTCAGCTGAAACTGCTTAAACGAATAAATTATCAAAACAAATAATCGGTAAAAGAATAATCGCCTGGAGTGGAGAAATTATCGTATTCGCGATCGTAAAATATATAATCGTTTCCGCAATTCAGGTGATTAAATCTTTTACCGATTGTTTGTTTGAGCTGTCTCAACTAAATTTATTCAATTAAAATTTCCCTGATCAAAATGTTCTTTTTCGCAATTCTTAAACGATTAATTGATTTAGGGATATAGTATTATAAATTAATAATAATTTACTTCAAATTCTTTGATCCACTTTGTTCACAATGAAGGTCCTCTGTTTCCGCTCACATATCGCGTGCCTTCGCATCTTGATTCTTTTTCTGTCACGAGGCCACTGGGCTCACTCGACTCAATTTGCCACAAACGTGGCTAATTATTCAACACTTTTTTATATACAGCAACGATTTTATCTTCTCTTTATTATACTTCCATATTTGAATTTACCGCTTCATACTTTCTTCCGCATGCTTTCATCGATTTAGGTACACAAGATTAAAATAGTGTTACACGTGGAACATATTTCATAGAATGTTAATTTCAAGTTAGACATAAAATTTATACTTATAGACATTAATAGCTAAAAGAGAATGTATATTTAGCGATATTAGAAAATTGATTCCAAATTCCTTGTTACACATATTGCATAGCGAGCGAGAAATTGTACTAAAATCGTAAAGCTCTTTAGATATGCTTTTTATTATTTCATTAGCTACTAATTATAGCAGATAGATAGCAATTCTGCTACAATAATAGTGTCTAACCATTTAAATTTCTTACCATAAAGATCGTAATCACAATCATAAAGTTTAAAGCATGCGTTTACGATTACATCCACGACTAAGTTTTATGATTTCTTTTCTCTAAACGTAATGTACAGTTTTAATGCTAATCGAATTGCTTTCTCGTAAAATTGGGATTATGATTATTAATTTTATTTAGCCTTGTAAAGTATGCAGATTCCGGAATGGATCATATTAAAGCAATTCGCTTGTGGCTGACAAGCAGCTTATAGACTGGACGTCGATTATTTATTCATAATAGATAGGGTGTGCTAGGGAGGACTTGGTACTAGCAAACTAGGAATTCATCGTTGAGTATAAGGATTAACGTTCTTGGAAATTATAAAGCAAGGCGTCCTTTATGATGGCAGACTCTCATTTCCTGCAAACGTAGGCAAGGTTGGTTCTACGCGGCTTTCAATGAATACTAGGAGTATCAAACGACGCACGGTTCAGTTATTTCTTTATGGTACGACGCTCGAACGACACGTCACTATCGGTTGACGAGGGTAAAGAAAAATTAATAATTACAATTATCCCTGACGCCAGACGAGATTGACTAACAGAAAGTCTTTTGTAATGATCGACGGCTCATCAGTTAGAGTATTAGCTTCTCAAAATTGACAATTTTTATATATTACTTAGGAATTTAAAAAAATGGTTCACTCTGTTTAATCTTTCTTTTTTTTCTGCATTGCTTGGATTGTTAAGCGCGGTGCTCATTTTAACGCTTCTTTACCGATTTTGGTTCCCCAAGAGTAATCAGAGTAAAGAGGAAGGCGTCTTCCGAAAGTCTGAATTGTCATACACTTTTTGTACGCGGTCCTGTCTTAATTCAAGAGGGTATTACATACCGCTTCACAAAGCGGGATACTTTTTGCAAGTCAGGCGCTAAACTGTACAAAGTGAGTCCCTCTATTGAAGTACCGATCTCACCTTATTTGTCTTCTTTATAAGCTGATTGCCGAGTAACGCAATCGCCCATAAAGGCCTTCAGTATCGTAAAGTTACGTAATTTTTTTTCGTTAGAATTTTCTTGGAGACTATATGGTTCCTGATAATAATGATATTTATTACAAGATTGTGTTGCACTTCTCAGCCTTTCATTTTTCTCTTTTTAAAAAAAGATTGCGTTCTGTTCGTTGGGAGTCGTTCTGCGCCAAGGCTCCCAGAGTTTGATTGTCCTTGATTAATTACTCGTGCTACTTATTCTCGACCGCCGGAAGCCGACCCGCAGTAATCTAGATAATGCGTAACAGTATTAACAGGGCGCAATCTTTTTGTTTTAAATGCAGAAGCAGATCCTGTGATGCTTTTCGCTGAAAGGCTAACCGCTTGAGAAAGTAATAAACTGTTTTTGCCTTCATCCTTTGTATAGCTGCTAATCCGCGCTGATGATAATCGCGAATATCGCAAAGAATATCTTCATTTCTGGTGAAAATCATTCGCATCCTGCTGTTACGCTTTTTATACTGAAGTAGAGTTTTTAAAAAGGATGACAATCAGAATCGCTCTGATTGTCTAGTTTATTCAGATATTTGTACAGTTTGCGTATTAGCTTAAGAAAAGGAACTGCTTGAATAGCACATGTGGCGGCTTATATATACTATGGATAGGAGTAGGGATGCTAAGATAGGCACGCGTAACAACCCTCTCTTTAAACTGATTTTAGTCTCTTAAAATTTGACTCGTCTATGCTTAAGTATAGGGGCCGATGGTTCGGTGTCTACGTTCGCATGGTAAGTTACTACATTATGTGGTATGTCGACTTTGTTTTTTATACAAATAAAACAGAGTTTCGTTGGAATACATTGCTTCAAACATTCGAATAATCCTAGTTTCTGGAGTATATAGAGTAATCCTAAGGCTAGTGACATATATCCGGCATATTGTAAATATTCTAGGCTAGTTTCTTTCCAGGTACGGAGGCGTCTATCTTTGGCTATACTAGAGAGAATGTTTTCTGTATCGTCTAGGCTAACTCGTGCTTGGCGGAGTTCGTTATTATCAATTTGTTTGGGTAGTTGTAATAGTTTTGTTTTTAAGTGGCTGACGTCGTCAGTGTTGAAATTTACATCATAGGTTACATTAAGCCAAGTTTGCGTATAATATTCTATACCTGAGTTTAATTCTAATATATCACGATTATTATATAACTTACAGTTTGTGCCGGTTATTATGGTAGCTTCATTGATTTCTAGCGTTTTCAAATCGTTTTCGCACAATATGTCTAAATTAAGTTTTTTCGTAGGTATTATAATATATCCGGTTTGTAAAGGTATAAAGGTTTCGGTGTGCAGTAAGTATGGAGAATGATTGCACCTTGTGTTTCCTTTGAGCTTTAATATACTGGCTTCGCAAGTGTCGGTGTCGTATAACATAATATCCGGCTGATTTCTTCTACATATTTTATATTTGTCGATTTCTTTACAACGTTGTATTGTTTGCAAGTCTGTGGGGACGTACGAGTCTTTGTACTTAATTACATAGTCATGACTGGGTATCAGGGACATGTGGAT
>JAUELO010000292.1:1918926-1930388 GCA_032357855.1 Amphibolips quercusostensackenii | reverse complement strand
TGCTTGAATAGCACATGTGGCGGCTTATATATACTATGGATAGGAGTAGGGATGCTAAGATAGGCACGCGTAACACTGCTCATGAGAACTATTTTTTTTTATATAGACAATAAAGTTTAAGTCTTCACTTGTGAAGATTACTGATTTTATTCGAATCTCTTTCTGATCTGTAGTATTTATAAACATTAATCATAGTTCTTTTTCTAATATTATATTATCAGTTGTAGAAATTTGTTTGGTGTCTTTTGGGGAATTATTTGATTGTAACGAATCGGTGACAGATATTAAAATAATCTGATTGAATAGTAAAGCGATCTCAAACAAGAACATGTATCAGCAAGACGGGTAGCAATGGGTATCGGCCATTTCATACTCGCAACATTCGACGATAGGATCTTGGATGCAAACTATAGTGTTTCTGAAGTACATGTTATGGTACGTAGTTCCCCGTGGCAGTGCGCGTTTAGCGAGATTTTAAATGACTGTGTGTAATGCGAGCAAGACTGCCAGCAGGTAAGTCGAATAAAGCATTAATAAGAGTAACGCTAGTAGTATACCGCTGCTGCGTTTCCAACCTGCTGAATCATTATTCCGTTTATAATACTCGCGGGCGGTAGTCATTAACAGAAGCTGGTAATTTAACGTTAAATTTCAATGGAACTGTTAAATTCAATTTAAAGTGCGCATAATGGAGTCTTTCATTCAGAACGCTATTAAACGATCCGTTAAGAGCTTCTAGTTTTACTCGTGCCTTCGTTTTCCATTCAGCTTCAAAGAATGTGTAAATCATCGCCTAGTTCTTAGACGTCTTGTTTCTTTCCTTTTCGTACAATACCGACAAAGAAAATACTTTATTGGTCTCTAGTGCTACTGTTCAGAATCGTATGGATAATGAGATTAAAATATGTAAAATAATATATACTCACTCATGTTGAAAAACGTTTTTTTTAATTATAATGTAGCATCTACTATATACCATCATTCAAGAAGTTGAAAATACGTCTTGCGTGCGATAGAACGTGGAGATGTGCCCTTAATAGCGTGTTCGTATGGCGGTATTTATCTGGGAATTCGAATTATAAAACGCCCATATTCCTGTACCTTAGCTTGAGTAGAATTTCAACCCTAGAATTTCCTTAAGTTTGACATAACGAAGGGAATTTGAAATATTTTCTTATCAGATTTATCGCCTCGTGTCCTTTTCGCGAGTAATTTCTGGGCAGTGCTGAAATGAAGTATTTAAATGTGGCAATTTTTATCAAACTTGACGTAAACTTTTCGAATCGTATTGATGGCGAAGCAGGCCAAGTATGGAAAATTTTTCTAAGTATAGTTGTAAAGGTGAAATATGGGACTAACAATGTTCGTTTTAATGAATGACAGTGTCCACCATTGGAGATAAGTTTGACATGAAAGTACCTAAGAAAGGTAGACGTGTTGAATTCTGCTTCGTCACTGTGATTGTCGGGAGTGACTCCCTAAGGCCAGAAGGATGAGTAATTAAGCCAATTACTCGCAAACCCGTTCTCTCATTAACCCGTTGCTTTAATTAATATTCATTCTAGAAACTCTTTTTTCGCTTTTCTCCTGGACAGTTCGATGAAATAATAATTGACGTGATGAGCGATGAATCTTTTTCTGCTACTGTCTCTAAGTCCTTAAACAAACATCGTTTAAGAAATCTTATCTTCCGGCACTTAGCTGAAAAAAGTGAGAAACCACTCATCTGGATTGTAGGTATGACAGCGTTGAAAGTCCCGACAAACGAGGAAGGATCCTTTGTGTCCACGCTCTCATTTCGCGAAGGCGATGATCGATACGTATCGTCACGCACTCGACTTAGCGGCAATTAAGAACGTATACTAATCGCTCGCATTAAAGTATGTACATCGCTGCTTCTAAGTGGGGTGCTCATATAGACACAGTGTGGGCGTGAGAAGTGCCTTAGCCCTGTGACCTTCGTGGCCCGTGTACTCTCCTGTATTCTCTTCCCGTATACTCTGCTCTCTCTTTTTCTTTTGCTCGCACTCTCTTTTCTTTCTCGCCTCTCGTACCTAGCCTAGGTCCCTGCTTCGAGCGAGCAACGCAGTTCTAGGCGAACGTGCTCTTGTCCGATCGAATTTTGACAAGCTCGACGTTTCGATCCCGCGACTCGATACCGAAGGCCAATGAACTGAACGTCCACCGATACGTTTAACCGTGGGAACGAAATTGGATTTCCTCTTCTCTCGATTCTAGTTGCGACGCCTCGCTCGGAATGGCGTGGTCAATGTCGGTCAGTACTTTGGAAAATGAAAACTCGATTGAGGGAATCCACTTCAGCCAGACGGAAAATAAACCTTCATTCTTCCTTATCTCCGGAGAATCAAGTGTACTCTACTAGACCTATTCACTTATAGTCACAGTAAGAACAGTAGAAGAACTATTAATGTGAGTATAACTTTTGAGACTCCTGATGAATTGTTCGCATTTAGGGGTAGGAAAGGAGTCTTAAAGGGAAAGTTTAGCCTTGAGTGAATGCATATTTATCTAATTAAGTGCTACCAATCTTGAGTGCGTAGGCCCATGTTTCACGTCCAGTTGAGAGAAGAGTAGACCAGACGAGACGAGGAACGGTCTGCCAGTCGGTCCGAGCTTGAGCTTCGAAGGTGGATGCTGGTGCTAGTGGGGGCGTGCGATAGTTCAAGTCGTGAGCGGGCAGCCCCGCCCGACACGACCGCGGAGCATCTCCGTTCTGACCCCCGCTGACTTCCAGCAAGGGGCCCCCTTGAACCCGCTGAAGTCCCACCAAACACTGCAATCTTTCCTTTCTTCCTCCACTCAATGCTACTTTGTCCAGCTCCGGTCAACCCACCCTCAGGCCTGCCAGCGCCAAGGGCACCGTGCCGCCGGTGCCTGCGGGTCCATCTAGCACGAGGGCGGTAATGATAAGTGTGGAAAGGGCAGGTTGCATAAGGTCTAATATTATGCAAGCACTGCTTGAATGCGTTAGATCCCGGGTCCGCTTACATCTTACATACAGGTACACGCAGAACACAAGACGTAGCGAGGTACAACCAGGAACGGGAGGTTTGTTGCAGTTCCGTCGGGTATACATACCCGACTCTACCTGCATAGAAATCGCAAGAGCGTTGAACTCAGGAAGTGGCCGTGAAATAGTCATTCCTCTGAAAGGTTAACTTCTGCCGCATCTACTACCGAGGTCGAGAACGTCCGGAAAGTACCAGGCGGTGACGAATCACTGCCGAGTCAAGGAAGATGTATATTCGCAGAAGGGCTGCACACGAGGCCCGTCCAGTTGGTTCAGTTGCGTCTTATCCTCTCTACTTTCCTGAGACTGATGAGAGCAGGGATTTTTCATTAATGGATTTCTACGAGTAAAGTGAGGCCAGGGAAATAGCTAGCTCAAATGTTTAATCATTTGCTGGTAGCTATTTTAGCGTGATATGAATCCGCCTCGCTGAAAGCTTCATAAGAGACTTTTCTCAATATATAGAGATACTATGTACTGAAATTTTATATTTCCAGTGAGTATATCGATCCGAGGAGTCAGCGATATCTCAGGTGTGACTGAAGTGAAGGCGTTAATAAATTGCCGTGTAATGACGGCCTATGTAAGTTCATTTAAACCTAAAACCAACTTAGATTGTATCAGGCTTCAATATAACGGATATAGACTGACGGCTCACATACACACATATACTGACTTAACTTTACTAGCGAGTTGCTCTCCAAAAAGAAATACGACGTTTACACGGTGTATCGTAAATCGCCTATCGTAATAAACGTATTATCGTGCATTATTGCCGAGCTCATGCCGGGCGACGTGCTAGACAAGCTAAACGACCTATTTGTATGCGAAACACCTGCTACGGTTAACGGCAATGCGTGCCTTGGGAAATTGGTGCATCCACGTCCCGATAATCTTCCGTGGAAAACTTTATCCGCTTTCATTGATCATTCTTTATTTCATTTGAAATCTAAGTGCAAATCATTCTCATAGAGCCCTTCTCATTAAATCTTGTAGTCAGTATTTTATGGTGGAGGAAGCAAATTATTGATTAAAATATAAATAGTGATGGATGAGGATGCAGAAAATCAAGGAAGAATAAGATGCGTCGTTAAAGCGATCTTGTTGGATCGATAGTCAGTCACGGTGAAGCAACCTGGCGGAATTACATGTTCGAGGGATGAGTTCCCTGGACTGCTTCACGGTTGAAAGAAGAAAGGCGCAAGGAAGCAAGGTTCCCGTGCACTTGGGCGCTGGCGCTTGACCCAGTAGCAGCAGTCTGCTACGACTTGCAAGTGGATAACTGCCAGAGTCGATGGCCTATCCGCTTGTGGTCACTGGTCAGCGGTTGATCTGCTCTTGCTTGCCTCTTTCTCTTCTCCCCGAACCACCTAGATCAGTTGCTTGCACCTGACCGTAACACCACACCTGTAGGCAATGATTCTGCGATTGAAAACGATTTCTGCTGGGGTTACCCTTTAGACCTCCCTCTCCCTATGTCATTACGAAAAATGTATTTGGAATAGCTCATTGATCTTGAACTCATCCTCTTCTTGGTATCTCCGGAATGTGCACTGTAATCGATTGTCTGCTCATTGTTAGTACTTGGTCACACGTTTCGAACGTTGTCATATTTATCAGGGTCGTGAGAAGTGGTATGTTGATCTTCAGAGATGTTTTCATTCTTTTCAATATCAATCACAATAGGAAATATTAGCATCACAAAGATAAGATTAATTTTACAAGAATGTGCAATTCAAATTGCCAAGGTGTACGTCATTCCGTTGAGACTGACTCGAAGAAAATTAAGTGAAACGTTTTTGTAGAATAGATGTGACGTGATAATGCACAGTAAACGTTTGAAATCGATAAACACGCGAGATAAGAATTGCAGAGTTCAAGGCTCTCTTTCATTATTGTGTGACTCAGTGTTTCGGTGACTCACCAGACAGGATTTGTCGTGTGAGAACATATAATGTATTCATATCATATAATCGCTTTTCAATCACGAACAGAATCAAAGTGATATGAGTTTGGTAGTAGCTCGCTCATAAGTTGACTTCAAACAAATCTCACAGAAGGCATTTTTTATTTGCTACTAGCGCTTACGTTCTCTGCGAAATGAAACGCTAATCATATCGAGGTGCCACCTCACGTGGCACCAATCACCTGCAATCGCTTAACCATAACTAAGATCGAGCTTTGTGGAAAACGTGATTTATTGTGTGATAGTATCACTATACTACGAATGTCCTCGGCGAAATATCTATCGGGAAATAATTCCTAACCTGAAGGTAAAAAGCGCACGTGCTAAATACGAGGGAAGAGCGTGAGAGAGTTTCAAGTTTATTAATGTGGATATGTTCTCTTGAAATCTAATCTAGAGTTAATTAACTTCCGAAGGGGAAACAGTTCCTAACAATGTAGTCCAGCGGAGGGGGATTCCTGTGGATGAAACGGATTACCCTGGATTACAAAAAGTCAGTTTTTAGCTAAATAGTTAACTTTCTAACAAAAAAAGATAAATCTTTCATCAAATATTGATTAGTCAGCTGGAAAATTCCCTTTAACTTAACAGTTTAATTTTTTACCAAATACATGAATCTTTAACTCAAATAATGAAGTTTGAACTGAAAGAGCGAAATTTTAATTTAAAAAGTAAATACTCTGCCAAAAAATAACGATTTTTTAAACAAAATAATCGGATTTTTAAACAAACATATGAATTTCAAACTGAAATGTAGAACCTTCATTAAGAGACTGACTTTTTTTAAAATTATTGAATTTTCTACAAAAAAGATTGATTTTCAACCCAGAGAAATAATTTTTCAAGGAAAAATGTAAAAGTTGATATCTTACACAAAAGGGATTTTAATATAAAATAAAAAAAGTTAAAATCAACTAAAAAACAAGACTCTTCCATAAAATCGTTAAATTATCTACCAAAAAAAAAAAACAAATTTTATTTCAAAAAAAAAATTTTTTTTTACAAAATTAGTTAATTTTTAACAAATTAGATGAATTTCTGATAAAATAGTTTAATTTTTAAAGAACCCCTAAAATTTTAACTAAGAAGACTAATTTTCTACCGAAAAAGACGAATTTTTTACAAAATACCTAAAGTTTCAACTAAAAACTAAATTTTTGACCAAACAGATAATTTTTTAACTAAAGTAATGCATCTTCAACCAGCAAATTAATTTTCAACAAAACGGTTTAATTTTCTACCGAGTAGTTAAATTTTCAACCCAAAATAATGAATTTTCTATTATAAACAATAATTTTCTACTAGAGAAGACGAATTTTGAAGAAAAGGCTTAAACTTAAACAGAATACATAAATTTTGAACAAAAATTTAATTTTGAACTAAATAGTTGAATTTTCTACTAAAGTAGTTGAATTTTTAACTCAAAAAGACGAATTTTTAACAAAAAATTGGTGAATTCTCTATAAAATATATAAATTTTTAACAAAATAATTAAACTTTTAACCAAAAAGGTGCTTTTTTATCAAGCAGATTAATTTTATAGCAAAAAAAATGTTCAGTTCTGTATAAAATAGATTAATTGTTAACAAAATAATTGAATTTTCAATTAAAAACGTGCTTTTTCAATTTAGAAGATTAATTTTGTACTGAAAAAATTTTTTAACTAAAAAGGATAAGTTTTCAACAAAATAGTTTAATTGTCTACAAAGTAGATTAATTTTCACCAAATAATTATATTTTCGACCGCGAAGATTAATTTTCTACCAAAAAAGATGATTTGCCAACTAAAATTATGAAGATTCAACTGAAATAGTTAAATTTTCAGTTGAAAATCAGTTTTTAGCCAAAAAACGAGTTTTCAATAAACTAGTAAAATTTTCTATAAAAAAATACATGAATACATGAATCTCCTATAAACAATATTTATTTTATAACGAAAAAGACCAATTTCAAACAAAATACATGACTTTTCAACGAAATACATGAATTTTTGGCAAAAAAATTTAATTTTCAACAAAAAAATTACAAAAACAAAATTGTTGAAACGTCGATAAAATGAATTAATTTTCAACTAAAGAACTGAGTTTTCCATTAAAAACATACATTTTCAACCTAGAAAATTAAATTTGTACTGAAAAAAATGTATAACTAAAAAGGATAAATTTTTAACGATATAGTTGAATTTTCTCTAAGTAGATTAATATTCAACGAAAAACATGAATTTTTAATGAAAAGAATTTATTTCTGTCGAAAAAGACGAATTTTCAACAAAGCGGTTGCATTTTTAACTAAAAGAGTACATTTTCATCTGAATAGTTAAATTTTTAACCAAAAAAGATGATTTTTCAATCAAAAATATAATATTTATATTTTCAATTGTAAAAATATATTTTTTTACAAAAAGTGAAACGAATTTTCAACAAATAGTCCATTTTTAAATCAAAGAGATGAATTCTCAACTGGTTTGTTGAATATTCAACTGAAATAGTTACATTATAAGTTAGAAATACGTTTTTACCCAAAAAAAACGACTTTTTGACAATAAAGTTAGGTTTTATACAAAAAAAACGAGATTTCAACAAAAAACATGAATCTTAAACAAAAAAAGATATATTTTGAACTAAGTATGGAATAGTCAAATTTTCAGTTAAAAATTAATTTTCAACAACAAAAAAATAAATTTTCAACAAGATAGATGAATTTTTAACAAGGAAATGACTTTTAGAAAGTTGTTGAATTTCCTACAAAATGGATTAATTTTTAACTAAATAGGTAAATTTCCAACAGAAAACATGAATCTCCTGCAAGCAATATTTATTTTCTAAAGAAAAAATATGAATTTTCCCGAATATGTTAATTTTCAACTAAAAAATTTCAGTTTTGAACCAAGCATAAAAAGTTTAAATTTTTAGTTAAGAAAATTAATGTTTAACCAAAAAAAGCATCAAAATTTTAACAAAGTAGTTTAAAACTGTTTGGAGGACCTATGTTAACTATTCCGAGTTACCTGAATTACTCTGAATTACAAGTGGATTACCCGAATTTCTCGAAATAATCTGAATTACAAGTAGATTATGCTGGATGAAATGGATTCAAAGTGGATTACTTTAGATTAGAACTGGATTATTCCAGATGTCAACTTGATTACTTTGCAATATGAGTCGATCACTCATGAATACAAGTGGCTTGTAACGGATTAGAACTGAAATACTTCAGATTAGAATTTGATTACTTTAAAGAATAAGTGGATCATTTTTGATTAGTGGATTGTTTAGGATTGCAAGTCGAGTACTCTGAATTTTAACTGAATAACTCCAGAGTAAAAGTTCATTACTTTAAATTACGAGTGGACCACTCCTGCTTACAAGTGGATTACTTGGGATTAGAACTGAATAAATACAGATTAGAACTTGATTACGTTAGATAACAAGTGGATAACTCCTGATTGCAAGTGGTATATTCCCAAGTGCAAGTGAACTGAATGACTCCAGATTATAAGTTGATTACTTTGGATCACAAGCAGATCACTCCTGAATTATAAATGGATTACTCCGCGTGAGAACTGAATCACTTCAAATTAGAACCTAACTACATTAAATTACAATTGGATGACTCCTGATTATCAGTCGATTTCTTCGCATTACCAGTTAATGACTCCAGATTAGAACTGAATTACTCGAATTGCACCGGATAACCAGTTTGGATAACCAAACGGTCCTTCAGATTACCAGAGTTATTTTCTCCTCGATAACTTCTTGATATCATCTTTAGTTAAGAGTTCGAAGAATCGAAACAAGATTCGGTAGCATGGGCTGCATCATTTTTCAGAATATTATCTCTGCTGGTTATAGACCTGTGTTCTCGAAAATGTCACGACCACCCATAGTCAGTTGGAATCGACACAAGGGGCAAGGAAGCAGTGAGTTGGTAACTGTTTCAGCAAACGTTCGAAAGCAGCGCGTAGAGAGCAAAATATGATTTATGACTTCCTTCTTTCTTGACCGTTTACCAGGGGCTGACCCCTTCGGGCACGCCGCTGGTTTGCATATTCACCGACAACTTGGTGGCACTGGCGGATATACATCATGCATCCGTAGTCGCCATGTCGTGGTGTAAGTGCAATGTTGGTATGGGCCCTCTTCGGCTTCTTCTTCGTTGTCTTTCGCTCCACCCGGGGCCCGGGGCTCACGATCCGGCGATAGCTCAGGCGAATTTGCATCCGTGGAATTCTGGCGTGGGCCGCTGTGCTGCCTTTACCAGCTCAACTATGCTTATGCGCCAGTGCCACGATGCTATGCGAACTTGAGGTCCATGGACATCTCCGCGGCCGGCAGCCTGCCACAGTCACGGATAATCGGCAACGTGCTTCGACTGTTTCCTACGATCGTCCTCAAGTCGAGGGGATTGCTGCTCCCCTCGTCGGGGAGATCGAGAAAAGAGCCAAGAACCAAGATTATCCGGAAGTCTTGAGAGACCCTTCTTTTGCTCACGAAATCTCGACTCCTTGGAACGTGGCATCGTGTTAGTTTGCACGAGTGAAATTTGCATTAGATTGGTCGATAAATATTTCACCTCTTGGGAAGCACGAAACTCAAGGAATAAGGTCCTGGAAGGTACCCTCGGAGTGTGAGGGTGTCCCTCTGACCGGGAGGCCCGGCATTTTGTTCACCAGGTTTGTTCAATCACGAAACTAAAAATAAAAAAGAGTTTATAGTCAATGAAAACGATAAGATACGTTGATTGAGTGATTTAAACTTCTTCAACACTTCCCCTAATTTTTTTAAGCGAATCCAATTTTGTCTTGGATCAGGGCATTTTCCCAAAGAATTATAATTCTGAGTTATACATGGAACTTTTAAGAAGAAGTACAACCACCAGACTGGGAAAATAAAAAATCGAGCAGAAAAGCCCAGGAAATTAACGGGAACTTAAAACCATCCGTCTGTCAGACACCTGCTAGAGGTTAAAAATTCATTAGTGAAAAACACCACTTGCATTGAGTTTTTGAACTCCAAGTGTGAAATCAGATATAATAATAGCCTTAGGTATTATAGCGTGAATGCAAGCGATTTCCACATGAAGGGTGAAGTGCAGTAATAAGAAGAATCCAGATCATTTAATTTTTATAAGATTCTCTGGGCTATACTACCACCGGGAATTATTATCTATACGGCTAGCGGGAGATATTTCTGGTCTTTCAAAAACGAAATATTGCGTAAAAAGTTTCAAATAAAAATTAAAGAATTTCTTGAATTTCTTACCTCGACTTCAATATTTGTATTTGAATATCAATAGTTAGCGAAATTAAGAAATCAGTTAGAAAAAAGTTAGGCAAAAGTCATATAACTTTAAAAATGTAGTTTCACGGTCACCCTGATTGTCTATCAGATCACAAAAAAGTCAGTCCCTCAATGTTACATTTAAAAAATTGCTTCACATTATGACCCTACTATTTTTTCAAATTAATGCTACCACTGACACTATTTTTATTTCCTAAATGATTTTGTAGCCTAAGGAAGAATGAGGATCAATTGCCTACAATAGAGGCACGTGTATCGACTTGACTATCTGGTTAGGATGATATTTGATATCAAGCCTGAGAGAGTATCTATGGGAAATCCCAGCTCGTGCCTCTATGTAGATGGAGGGCGCTAAGGTGTTTGAAACCACGCCGCGGTTGAGCACTATTAGTTCTAGCCTCGGCGGCCAAGTGCCCATATCTGCGATCTTTCAGATAACATTATACAACAATACAGGAAGTCCGCGTAGTAGAATACAAGTTTCGTTTTAGAGTCTTAGAGCCTCGACATCGCGTCGGCAATACCACAAGGGCCCTGTTGTAATACGGTCCCTCTCGCTACCGCTTAAATCCCGTCCACGCGCGCACACGCACAATCTCACCTATCTCGCTTCCCAAACAGCTTCGAGATCATGGATCTCGATGAGATAAGAACAAATGATAATGCAGTGCATATAAAGCCTGTATGATCTTCACTTGAATCCATAGAACGCCTTATATGCGATTCTCCGATGGACAAACTCATCCCAGTTATACCCTAAACCGGATGTAACTACGATTGTTCTTCCCTGCCCAGTTCCGGTTCAGTTTAGCAGCTTTATTTGGTCAAAGAATTGATTCTAAAGAAATCATATTCTTCTGTTGAAAAAAAAAAGATAACCACATGACAATCAGAAATGACCTGCAGTACCTTCCAGGAGTACAGTAGGATTCGTCGGATTGGGACGGACCGGCTTCATTCACTTTCGATCTCGCATGTCGCAGAAACAAATCTTAGCTACACTTCCTGGAAGTGACGTATCAGGCTGCGACCCTGTGCGTGTGCGCCTACCTATCACGGCTGGCGGAGAAGCTTAGAAGTGGGGACTACTCCCCTCCTAAGACTTTGATGCGACGAGTTTCGATCCGACAGGTCCTACTATATGAGATGCATTCTCAAGAAATCA
>JAUELO010000292.1:1894823-1918826 GCA_032357855.1 Amphibolips quercusostensackenii | reverse complement strand
TATTCTTTTAGGCTATCTGCTTTAAAAAAAAAAGAGATAACATAAGAGTCGGAAATTATCTGCAATACCTTCTAGGAGTACAGTAGGACTCGTCGGATTAGGAGGACCGAGTCTCCACTTTCGATCTCGCAGGTCGCAGAAACAAAACTTAGCGACACCTCTTGGTAGTGATGTATTGAACTGTGAACATGCGCGCGTGTGCCTGCCTATGACGGCTGGCGGAGAAGTTTGGGAGTGGGGACTACTCCCCTCCAACGACGTCGATGCGACGATTTCTAAACCTACGGGTCCTACTGTATGAGGAAACCTTTTTGATGCACACTCACCTTTCGTAGCATATCTCCGGAACAAAACGAGATAAAACAGTTTATAAAAAATCACTAGAAAGGTCATTAAATTTCGCATCAGGTGAGCCATGTTAAAACAATTTTTGATTATTAGAAACTGAGCTGGTGAGTGAAAAAGCCTATTCTAATTCACGGCTTTTGCAGATTTTCATGATTCAAATTCAACTGCTGGCAAAATCTAGTGGTAATAACTTGAATGTAAGGAAAAATAAATATTAAAGTCTCAGCTTTAAAATTATCCTAACAGACTGTAAAAATGTTCCCGGTTCTGGAATTATCATAGAAAATGTAGAGGCAGTTATACTTTTAGAAACATCTTAAATCTTCTATTGATATATTCCTCTAAAAATTTCTGGAAAATTTTTTAATCTTTTCAAATTCCTTCAGAATTCGTTGGAATTCCGTGAAATCTTAAAATATTTTTTAAAATTTTATGAATCACTCAAGTCTGGTGTAATCCCTATAAATCTTCAAACCCCCTAAAATCCGTAGAAATTCCTTTAGATTTCATTTTTTTTTCGTTTATCCTTTTAAATTTTCTGAAATCATGAGAAATTCTTTAAAAAGACATAAAAATGCTTAGACCTCGTTGAATTTATTTGGAATGAAAATAAATTTTTAATCCAGAGTCTTAATTTCATTAAAAAAAAAAAATTTTAACAAAGGATTTGCATTTTCAACTGAGGAAGTCAAATTTTTTACTAAAAATCATTAGTTAAATTTTTAGTTAAAAAAATTAATTTTTAACTGAAAAAAAGATTTTTTTTATAATTTTCATCATTTAATCATTTTTAGAATCTTCAACTAAGATCAAGAATGTTCAGCCTGAAAAATTAATTTTTAACAAAATAGTTCAACTTTCAACCAGGTAGTTAAACTTTTAATTAAAAAGATAAGCTTTAAACCAAATAGTTGAATTTTCAACCAAAAAGAATCCATTTTAACAAAAAATGGAATAATTATGTTTAAAATTTTGAAAATTTAGTTTTTACGAAAAAAAACTAATTTAAAAAAAAATAGTTAATTTTTAACCAAGGAGTTAAACTTTTTACTAAAATGATGCTTTTTTAACCCAAAAAAAAAATTTTTTAAATGAATTTTTAAGAAAGTAGTTCGATTTTAAACCAAACCGTTGCATTTTTAAGACAAAATAGATAAATCTTCAAGCAAGAAGATTGATTTTCTACCAAAAAAGTCCTATTTTCAATATAATATATTTTCAATCAAAGATAATAAATATTAAATTAGAAAAAGAATATTTAAATTGTCCGTTAGATTATTGAATTCAGAAAAAACACGAATTTTCAAAAAAATTGTTGAGTTCTCCACAAAAATAGTTAAGTTTCCAACCAGTCACATAAATTTTCATGTAAAAAAACTGATTTTTTACTAAAAGGATAAAATTTTTATAAAATACATACATTTTTAAATAATAAATAGTTAAATTTTCAAACAAAAAGATTAATTTTTTAGGAGAAAAAAAATAAAATTTAACAAAATAGATACATAAAAAAAAATTAGAATAAAAAATGGAATAGTTCAATTTTCAGTTCAAAAAAATTAATTTCTAACCAAAGAGAAAGGAATTCGTAAACAAATGCTTAAATTTTTCACTAAGATATTTAGTTTAATTTTTTACTAAAATAATTTAATTTTCAACTACAGATATAAATTTTCAAGCAAGAGTATTAATGTTCTACTTTTTATATCTTCTATACCCCATGGATATATTACTTCAACCCACGATCAAAGAATTTTGAAAATATGATTAGAGGCAACGCATAAATAATCGCATTAGCGATCAATTAGCGCCGCTAGTGTATTTTTTTAAATAGTAGTAAAATAGTAATATCGTCAAAAAAAGTTGCTATAATATCATAAGCTGGTGACCTGTTCTCCTTTAAAATTCCACTTTCGATTAGATTTTTATCAGAAGAGCTTTCATTCACCAGCAAATTTTGCGAGAAAAGTAGATTTCTGCACAAAGCCAAAAATGCTGAGCGGTTCGAGAATCACCACCCAATACTGCCGGCGGTTTCCTTTTTCACAATTATACTAGTATAATAGCGAATAAAATGGATCGAGGAAGGTGCATTGGTCGCAGCTGATGGAGTTGGCGGTCCTCCAAGTATATCATACTCAATAGTCATATTATGGCTGGGTAATGGGAAATCGGAGTAATGACTTGCGAATAACCTTTATCGACGGCGTAACGAATTTACAATTACGACAGATAGTTATCATTACTGCTGGACCTCGTGATTACGGCGCGGCGCGGCGCGCTCTGTTGTGGGGTGCGGGCATGGACATGGGGACTTCCCACGAGCCTCGATCCGGTTGCTAGTGTACTCTGACTCCTCACTATCTACCATGTAGGTACACAGCGACGATATATCCGCTCAATACAAACGGTGCGGTGGTAGCCGGCGACTTCTGGCCGCGAGGCTGCTCTCGCGAATTAGCGCGAATGCCGCACGATCATTATGTCCGTCTGTGAATCGTGTGATTTATAAGTACCTATACGCGTAACTAAGGTGCGCATTTATTATTAAGCGATCATGTCTGATGAACTAATTACAATACGTCCGCGAGGTATCATTAGCGTCTTAGTGTCTCAGCACCCTAGCGGCTCAAGGCATGGATTGGATAAAGGAAAGAAGATGCGACAATTGCTGATCTTGACTTACAAGGTCATATCTTTCCGTCTGTTGTGAATAAACTTCTAGTACAAACGTGTCTCTAAACTTGGTCTAGTTATCCATTGTTTAGGGCAATGTTACGTACTGTTTTCTTACCCCTTTCTTTAAATATCATAATTTTTGTTTTATTTTTGTTAATCTTGAGACCCTTCCTCTTCATGATAAAATTCAGTCTGCTCAACATTCTGTGAAAGGCAGCGACTAATTCTCTCATAAGAACTTTATCATCTGCAAATGCAAACCCACGTACAAACCCACGTAACAAATTTTTACCTTCAAACCTGCCTAATAGGAAACTAATCACTTAGTTGTCACTCTTTTATTTACTCCAAACTTTTCTCGGTGATCTGTCTCAAGCTGCATATGTGTCTGATCCTCACTTAAGCAAACCATCTCAACATATTTTTTTTACTCTTGTCAAACAGTGCTCCTCCTACACCACATTATTAAAGAATCCTCTTATTACTGTCTTCTTTTATTAGGATTTAACTGCATATAATCATCACGAATCGCATGCCAAACTTATTAACTTTACTCTTATCCTTTTTTTGGTATGTCCAGGTCTTGCTACTCTACAGAACAGTGGGTGCAGGTACAAATTTATACACTTTTCAGTTAACAACTTAAACCTTCGACATACAAAATATGTTCGAAATTATACCGACATATATATTGTTGATCTACCTCTGCATATTAAAGAATATTGCAAAATAAGCGTCGAATATTGAGGCTACTATAGTTACTGGAATAAAGCAGACAGAACGTGAAAGGAGAATATGTGATCTGGCATGCGTATACGCGCGCCCCAGTTATAGAACTCGCTGCAGATTTCAGTTCCGTATTTATTTACTAAGTCAATTACCAAATACAAACTCAGCGCTGAAATGCTTTCCAAGGACATTGTTACCTCAGAGAGAGAGAGAGAGAAGCTAGTAGACTCTTGAGAAAGGATGCAGAGTGTATGAAAAACTTCTGACTTGAAATAATTACTGGCTTTCAAAATAAAAATGTTTTTATAGAAACCAAATTGTCAATCAGTGCTACTTTGTTGGTACTAAACTGTCGATCACTGTCACATCATCTGCTCGGGACCGTCAATCATTGTACTTCTTACCTTACAGGTGTAAATTTAAAAGAACTCGTTAACAAGTCACGCTGGCTTTTAAACACATCTGACGAAAAGAAGAAGCAATTAACTACGAAGTAATGTTTTTCATTAAATGTTTGTTGCATAAAAGGCACTTGCTTACACCAGCTTCAGTCCGGAGGGATTTGCGACTGCACGTATCTCGCGAATGGCTGAAAACCTCTGTCACGCGCTCCACGCGAAGGAATGTCTAGACATGGCAAAAAATGATAAAGTGCAACTCGAAGCGTAAAAGATTTTACTGATATTCAGATTAAACTAATGGATTTCATTGATAAGCCGTTTATGGGTTTTTCTATAAAACACCTTCCCGAGTGGGAAACAAATCAAAATGCGGTCTCGCGAAAGTGTATTTTTGCGGGTTATGTCAGGTTACCCTGGATTATCTCTCTTTACAGATTTACTTTGAGTTACCTAAGATTATTTCGGATTGCATAGGATTACTCCGGATCATATCGAATTATAGTAGATTACTCTGCCTTTAGCAATCACTCCAGGCCAAGTGCTTTACATAGTAATCATATGTTATGATCATGAAGTTACAAATCTTTTCATATTTTTTTGCCGGACGATTATCGTTGGGATTTAAGGTCCATCGTGCTTTACGAAACCAGCTGAGAAATGTCTCCATCCTTTTGAAAATGCCTCGTTGCGTCGTACGTAACGCGTTCTTTCATACAACTAACCGTATGCTAACTCATAGACAATAATTATCATCAGTGTTGCAGCGGGTTGCAGTATACGCCGAGAAATGCAAATAAAGGTAATCTACGGCACATCATTACGGCTGTTGTCCGTTTGCGTGCCGAGTGTCCCTGTCGGTCCCATATAGCGCTGCATTTAGATTTTATCGACTCCAGAAAATTGTCCCGACTTCAGAAGACCATTTTATTTCGATCTTGCCTCAGTGCCACACGTATGCTTTGCATTGTTTTTGCGAGCAACAAGATTAGCACCACGATAGTAATAATAGAAATATTACCTTTATCATTCTCTCACCTTGCTTTAGACAAATCGATGCTTTAGAACCTAAATTTGTTTGTCAAAAATTCTTAAAATATTTATTCATCCAGAAATTACAGAAATAATATTACCCTCCCTGGTGGAAACGTATTTACAAAAAAGTACAAAAAATTGAAACCGTTTTGACAGAAACCTGCAAATAAATTTAGTACATTATAAAACAAAAATGTAAGGAAAGTAATTTTACGCCGAGGATGATTGTGAGCATTTGATAGGCAGGTTCGAGTCAAACTCGACCTTATGGCCTTCAAACTCAAATGTCAAATAACCTACTGAAATTGGAAGGTGGCTTTATGTGAGTGCTTCTAATAATGTCGAATGCAACCGTAAGTTTTTAGCGGGTGTCATTAAATTCAGACAGTGATACTAAACTTACCTAAAAAAATGTTCACAGGCCCATAGCCAGTAAAGTACAATTGTTGTATATGTATATACAACGATTAAATAATGTATATATGTATATACAACGGTTGTATACGTACTCATGCTAAAAAACTTGAATCATCGAATTCCAAAGTATTACCCGCGGTAGGGTACCCTACCCCGGGTAGGGGGATGCCATCCCGGTCCGGGTAGATCGATAGGCTTTGTGGCAGGCTCTCCGCTGCGAGCAGATGAATGACCCTTTCATTGTTATGTCTACGAGGTTATGTCTATCTTTCTTTAATCTTCTCGTTATAATCTAATACATTTAACACAGCCTATTTAAATTTAATTCAATAATATTAACAGAATTTTCATTTTTCGCAACCTTCTCTAATCCTCTAACAATGGAAAGGTTGCGCAGATGGCTGTCCAGTGGCCCCTTTAGGTTACAGTATTGTGAAAAAATTTGAGGGTGTCGTCCCTACCGCTCTCCAGAAAGTGCGAAAAATGTTTGGAAAACGCTGACTTAAATGATCCCTATAGCAGCGATCGTGACCTAAGTAATGACTAATGCAAGTTTTATTTTGAAAAAAGAAACGGCGCGAAATGTACTGAAACAAAATTGAGCCATACTTGGTTCACATTGAGCAATACAAATATTAAAGCAGTTCCATTGTTTTCTTCTTCCTATATTGAGCAAGAGAGCAAACACAACTGAGTCCAAAATAATTTTGTAAGAAAATAACCTAAAACAAAGTCTAATTCTTTTTTTTTTGTGTGTAAACGCAAAATCATGTATATGCCGGCGCTGGGACTTTTTAATACCCAACACAAAGGTGATATCATGACAATAACATTTTGTAGCTACCTTTAAAGACAATAGCTTTGTCCAGTAAATTTTGAATTTCCTACGGCTTGCATACTCTCGTTTCACGATTCCCGTGTTGTAACTTTGAACTCGAATGCCAGCAATGCTGGTCAAGTCGTTCGTGTCGGACCGTCGCCAGCGTTTAAAATTCCACGCCCTCCGTAAACGGTAGAATTCTACATTATATGAACTGTTCGTGGAGGGAACTCTCAGGCCACGACTTTATTGCAAAAATATCCAGATCCAAACTCAGGCGCGCGCTACGCTCACAGGCAAGCCAAGAAGATCGCCATCGATTGTCTTGCTTTATGAGTTAATTACATGGTTTTTTACACATAACTTTTGGAGTCTCTGACCACTCTATGGAAAATCGAACTAGTGCTTGCAAGATACGCGACTTTACATTTAAGGACTGATCGGACGCACGGCGAGCCTATAATAGGTATTTACCGTTTAATGTTCTGATGCCTTTTACTCTTTTCCTATTGCCAACTTCGAAACTTCGTCTGCTGCCTCAAACGTAGCCAATAAAAGGAGAATCTAAGTTTTGATCAAAATAACGAGTCGCAAGATCTTTTTCAGTAACGGATAGTACGCATAACACGATGACTTCTTTGCATAGAATAGATAGTTTTCCTACCATTTTAGGACCGAGACTCTAGGGTCAAAGTTTCTCACATGACAGTTTATCTTTTACTTAACTGAATTTATATTTAAATCTTTCCAGATTATCTTATTAGGTACAGAATATCACACGAAGAAAAATAAATGGTTACCCTTAACATCTAGATGTTTCAGGTTAACATATTTAAGTAGATGTTGGACTTTGTTGGTATACTGGTTCTAAAACATCTGCATAGTTGGTTTGTTTCATTGTTGTATTATCTAACCGTGTTTTATGATTAGCTGATGTTAATTGATCTTGACCAGGTAAGAGTTAAATCAGAAGATGTTGGATTTTTTTAGTAATACTGGTCTAATATCCAAAATTTTCTAATTTAATTTTTGTTTGTTAAACATCAATCAACATTAGCATTTTGCCTAGTGATAAAATTGTTGACACAAGGAACTGAATTTCTAATTTCAATAATCCTCAAGTACATCATTTTATGTTATTCTGTATGAATATAATTAGTCCACGTCTTGCATTCGAAGAAAAAAATCTTGCATCCAACGGATTTCTTTCACGCATCAAAGGACTTGAACAACGAAAGAATTTAGGTGTTAGTGAATTTGAACCGTTCTTTTTACATCAAACTTTGAACACTATTGACTAAAAATTATTTATGACAGAGCATGTTCTGCTTAAGATCATGAATCTGCTCGACTGAAAATCATGTAAAATGTATAAACAATCGAGTTTTGGACACAAATACGATAGCATACACATCAGATATTTATCATCATTAACTAGATTGGACATCTTGATAAAACTAGGTTTCGTTTACTAGGTGTTACCAGGTTGGTTTAGTTAAATCAGCTCCATTCTCATAATTTTAGTAGAAAGGAATTCTTTTCGTTACAATTAGATTTTGTTTTTCTAGAGCCAAATGTTGGTATTAAAGATAACATTCTTCTCCATGTAGGCTACAGTGCTTGATCTCTATTTATCATACACCTGATGCATTTATAAACAAGAAAATTATCCCACAATTTCGACCATGGCATGAATTATATTTTATCTATGCAATTTCAGCAATTGGTTTTGTGAAAAAAGCTATAGTAAAAATTAAGATTGTTGTACCATATAATATCATCGAAAATTGAGCTATTGGATGGGCTAACGACTCAAGTCTTACCGAGTTCCCACAGCAGTTAAGTCGTTAGTCAATGCAACGGCTCAATTATACATAAACGATACGGTATTGTTCACTGGAAAGGTGCTTTCTTAGGCGGTTATGCATCTCAAACAAATTAATGTATCATGAACAAATTTTGTTCAAAAAATTTTTTCTTTAACACAAGATGACCACCTACAATTCTAAAAATTAGAGGCTTTGGAAATTAGAGAATTGGTGTGTATAAAAAAAACCTTATTGCAGAACATTTAAATAGAAGGTAAGCATTTAAAATTCTAGGTTTTGGAAAAAAATCTAGGTATGAAAAATATTTAAGATTGTGAAATTCGTGAGTAGAAAGCATCAAAGTTAAATAATTCTAATTGCGAGGTTTTTAAACTTAAAAATAATTTGAGTTGAACATTTTTTTACTGAGTATATTGAAAATTAAACAATAGAGCAATTAGAATTTGATATAGGTATTCAATATTGTACATATTCAATCAAAATTATTGAAAATTAATTAAGAATTGAAATTAAAAGTTTTTTTACTTGAAATAATTTTTTTAATTATACAGTAACAAAAATTTTTAATGTTTAGAAAATCCAATAAATATGAATATCGACAATTGCTCAACTATTAAAATTTTTTATTTTAAACAACTTTTCTTTACCTCGAAAATTCAATTATTTGGTCCTACATTTAACTACTTTGTTAAAAATTAGTTTTTTAGTTGAAAATTCTTCATAATACTTGAAAATTTATTTTGGTACGATATTTAATTATTTTGTTGAAAAATCTTTTTTTTTGTTTTTAAAACAATTTGGTTACCTGAAAATTTAAATCTTCAATTTTTTGTTAGAAATTCATCTGTTTATGTTGAGGATTTAAATATTTTGTTAAAAATTCGCTTTTTTTCTTACATTCAACTTTTTTGTTGAAAATTTACATTTTCGGGTTGAAAATTCATCATTATACTTAAAAATTCATTTCTTTGGTTGGAAATTAAATTAGTTTGTTCTAAAGACTTTTTTTGTTGTCAAAAAACAACTTTTTAAACTCACAGTTTCACTCTTTGATTGTTTGTTAAAAATTGATCGGTTTTGGTTAAAGATTTTGATATTATTTTCAAAATGCGATTTTTTTCTCACATTCAACTTTTTTGTTGAAAATTAACCTTTTCTGGTTGAAAATTTATCATTATACTTGAAAATTCATTTCTTTGGCTGGAAATTTAATTAGTTTGTTCTGAAGTTTTTTTTTGTTGTCAAAAAACAACTTTTCAAACTACCAGTCTTACTCCTCAATTTTTCGTCAAAAATTAATTGATTCTGGTTACAGATTTTGATATTATTTTAAAAATTCGCTTTTTTTCTTACATTCAACTTTTTGGTTGAAAATTTATCTTTTTGGGTTGAGGATTCATCATTATACTCAAAAATTTATTTATTAGGTTGAAAATTTAATGATTTTGTTGTAAAGTCTTTTTTTGTTAAAAACCCATTTTTTAACAGAAATTCAAGTCTTCAATTTTTTTTTGAAAATTGATCTGTTTAAGTTGAGGATTTGAATATTTTTTTGAAAATTTGCTTTGTTACTTTCACTTAAATTTTTTGTTAAAATTTTATTTTTCTGTTAAAAATTTATATTTTTTTTGCAAAAATAACAATTTGATAGAAATTTAACTTTTTTAAAGAGGATTAATTTTTTCCCCGCGAAAAAACCTTTTTTTTTTAATCAAGATTAAACCATTCCATTGGATTGGTTGAAAACTAATGACTTTTATTTGAGGATTTTAGTATTTTTTAAAAATTCGTTTTTTTGGGTTAAATTCAACTGGTTTTGATTTAAAATTAAGTTTTTTTGCTTAAAATATCAAATACTACATTTTTTGTTAAAAATTCATCTTCTCAACTTAAAAATTTAACAACTTAGTAGAAAGTTAATTTATCCATTTGGTTGAAAATATTTTTTTTTTAATTTAAATTTTTCAGTAGAAAATTCAACTGTTTTGTAGGTAGTTCATTATTTTCCTATTATAAAGTCATTTTTTAAATTAAAATTCACCTATTCTCTTCTTGGTCAAAACTTGATCTTTTTTTGTATAAAATTTTGTCTTTTTTTTTTAAACTAATGCCATTTGGTAAAAATTTATCTATTTTGGACAAAAATAAATCTTCTTGGTTGAAAATTCAACTATTTAGTTGAAAATCAACTTTTTTGTTAAAAAATTCGCTTTTTTTCTTACACTTAACTTTTTTGTTGAAAATTCATCTTTCCGGGTTGAAGATTTATCATTCTACTTAAAAATTTTTTTTTAGCTGGAAATTTAATTATCTTGTGGTGAAGTCTTAATGAAAACAATTTTTCAAACTGAAAGTTTAACTCTTCAATTTTTTGTTAAAAATTTATCGGTTTTAGTTGAGGATTTAAACATTTTGTTAAAAATTCTTTTTTTTCTGAAATTTCACTTTTTTATTAAAAACCTATCTTTCCAGGCTGTGAATTTAACATTATGGTAAATAATTAAACTTTTTTGTAGAAAATTCGTTTTCTTCTGTCGAAAATAATTTTATTTTAATTAAAATAAACTATTCCAATTGTGCTTAAATAAAATATATTTTTCAGTTTGAAAGATGCAACTACTTAGATTAAAATTTATGTGATTTGTTGGAAAGTTTTCCATTTTGTTGAAAAATTATTTTTCTTGGTTGAAAATTTAACTATTTGCTTAAAAATTTACTTTTTCGTTGAAAATTGATATTTTTGGGTTGGAAATTTAACAATTTGATAGAAATTCAACTTTCTTGCAGAGAAGAATTTTTTCTACCTGAAAATAATTTTGTTGTTTTTGAATAAAAATTTAACTATTCTATTATCGTTTAATAAATTATCTTTCCTAATTGAAAAATTCAACTATTTAGAGTAAAATTCATATGATTTATTACAAATTCATTTCTTATGGTGCAAAATCAATTTTGTCGTAAAAATAAAAAAGGTTAGTTGAAAGCTGATGATTTTCAATTCAAGATATTAATTAAGGTATTAATTGAAAATTCAACAACTAAGTCAGAAGTTAATTTATTCATTCGGATGAAAATAATTTTTTTTAAATTTATATTTCTGATCTGAAAATGTAACAATTGTGTAAAAAATACAACAATTGAGTAGAAAATGCAACTGCTTTGTAGATAATTTATTATTTTCTATTGAACAGTCATTTTTTAAATTTAAATCCAACTATTTTCTTTTTGGTTGATAAGTGATCTTTTTTTGTTTGAAATTTCCGCTTTTTGTTTGAAAATTGACGTCATTTGTTAAAAATGTATTTATTCTGGTAAAAAAGTAATCTTCTTGGTCGAAAATTGAACTATTTGATCAAAAAGTTATTTATTTTGTTGAAAATTCGTTTTGTTCGGTATGAAATAAAATTTGTTTGTTTGTTAGAATGCACCTGTTGGGTTAAAAACTAATCTGATTTAGTTAAAGATTTAAATATTTTGTTATGAATTCTTTTTTTCCTATTGAAAATTCATCTATTTTAGTAAATATCTGCTCTTTCTTCGTTAAAAGTGCATCAGGTTGGTTAGAAATCAATCAATTTAATTGTGGATTCAACTTATCTGTTGAAAAATTTGTCTTATTGGGTTCAATTTGAACTTGGAAAGCGTTCCCCTTGATTGCTTTCTTCTAAGAATTTACGCCGCGCAGCAATCTATTTCAATCCGGTTCGATTTATGGTGACAGGATCCACAGGGCCAAAGTCGAAGGTCGTCACGTCTCCATCAAGCGTGAAATCACAATAGCTGTTTACGTTTAGAGCACCTCGATTTCGTTCTACGTCAGAACCTATATATGAACAGAATCCAGGTTCAACTGTATTACAGGTTTTTGTTGGTGTGCAGACTAATTATATTTGAGGGTCAGCCATAGGAGTCTACTAGATGGTTAAAGCGACTATCTCTATAATTAAAATAGAGGTTTATTTTGATCATCTCGGGCAGTCGACTTGACTATCACAGAGAGCCGAGCTAACCATCATAGATGGCCAGACTAATCATCATAGAGGTTCGATTTGATCATCTCGGGTTGTCGGCTCGATCATCTCAGATAGTCGTCTCGATCTTCTGGGACAGTCGACCTGGCCATCTTATCCACAACGGATCATCTGCTTTCTTGCAGATGATGAAAATGAGTGAAAACAAGATGATCGGATTAACCATCCCGAAAGGATTCCTTGATTATCCTAATAGTGAGTCTGAACTCCCTCTAACAGTCAGACTCGCCATAGAATGAGGGTCTCTCTGACCATCTAGAAGATCTGATTGACTCTCTAAATTTTAAATCTTCAACTTTGATCCTTCATTTTTTCTCTCTGTAGTATTCCAGCGACTCGAGGTTTTCAGGACTCTCTAGAGACCTTTGACTAGAGCCATAAAGTTAGTTTTTCTAGCTAGCATTTCATTCTCTTAAAAATGTCTGGAAGTTATTAATTGCTATAAGGAAACGAGGCGACAAGCTAAGCAGTAATCGCACTACCCGGCAGTTTTTTTGCTCTGCTGCCTAAAGCGTCATCTGGCACGAGTTGTAAAACCAAGCGACTAAATCCCGGAGTTAATTACTAGACGGCTGTTTTATCGAGGCGAGGTGGATAGAGGATACAGTGCCAGGCAGTCCCGGACCGGAGAAGTTTCGCTTGTGCGCGATTCCCTTCGCGTGCCTCGGTACAATTGCGCCTTGCGACCGCGAGTGATTTGCATTCATCCACCAGATGGTTTGAGATGGTTCGCCGACCGGTTAATCGCTCGACCCTCGCTATCCTCCTTTAACGATTTCCATCCGCCTGCCTGCCCTCTGTTTCCATTTACAATCGATCTCCTTTCAAGGATCGATTCTCGATCGCAGTTCAATTTCGATTCCACCTTTGTAATCTGATTTACGAGCCCTTTTCAACGGACAATAATTTAGCTGAAATTGATTTCGAATTCTCTCACCGATTTGCCCCTTTTGTATCCTACACTCAGCCGACGATATTTTCTTCGCTTCCGGATCAGGTTCTTTCTTGTACTTCTTTGCAACATTGTTTCTCTAGAGCTTCAGCATATGATTATTACTCCTAACCTTCAAGTTTGAACCTGATTTCATTTTTGCACTTACATGGATCACTGTATATATCTATATCTAATTAAATAAGTAACGGAGTTTTTGCTATTTAAGTTATGGAAGAATACAAAAAAAGATTAGAATAAGTAAGAAATTAATAAATACTATCAACTTTTGTTATTAATAATCTTTACTGTCACTTGGCAGAGGGACCCACATTTCAGAAGCATGGTGTAGTCTGTGTGACCTTGCGTCCATCCTTAAGGTGCTTCCCAAGGCTGGATTTTTAGCACATGCTTTACAAATGACAACTTTTTTTCTACAATGATCAATTGTTTAATGTAACATTTTAATTACGTAATCTTAGGGTCAAGATACAATCCAGCTCAGAGCCCGTTTTTTGAAAAATAGTCTTGTTGTTTTTTTGTAATAAATCGAAAATATTTTGGATTTATGCGCCTGGAGAACAAACAACCCGTCAACGGGTGTGTACCCATGATGAAGAAAAAAACAGGCGCTCCCCTGTTTTTCACGCTTGTTTTTCGTTTATCATAGGTACTCTGCCGGTGGCGAGTTGCTCGTTTTCAGGCGCACCAATCTAGCATATTTTCGATTAGTTGAAAAAACTATAAAAATACTATTTTCGAAAAAGGGGCTCTATGATGAATTGTATTTTGCCCTGTAGATTATGTGGTTAAAATATTGCGTCAAACAGTGCATCTTTGTGAGAGAAAAGCTGTCATTTGTGAAATATGAGCTTCAAATTAAGTCCTAGGAAGCACCTTAAAGGTTAACATAAGCCACTTTGGGTCAGAGTCTTAAAAATAGAGCGTACACATACTAGGTGACGCTATTTTCAGCAATTTTGAATTACTCTCTCTTCTTGTGACAGTTTGTGACATTCCGTTGCCCCCCCCCCCTTAATGCAGAGAAAACTAGGGTTTCTATCAGATCCAATTTTTGGTTTCAAGAGGACGGCAATAAAAAGGAACCTCTCTTATTGAAAAAGGAGCCAAATTATGGGTTCTGAAAGAGTCTTTTTGTATAAAATTCATTTCCTGACTCGACTCACTTCAAAGTTTTTACAAGTTAATGATGTAGATTGTACTTTACAATACCGAATGAATACTATAGCATCTGAAAAAATTTTATAAAGAAATTAAAATTAAAAAGACTAGTCATTCTTAAAAAAAAAGGTGCACGTGAGATGTGACAGTCTTTAAGGTTGTGTTAATAATCCAACGTTTTCAACTGCGCATGTTCCGAAAAGCGCGGGACTATTTAAAATTAAATAATGTACTTTTGAAATATTACGTTGATATTATATTTTTGTAAGACGTTAGTTATTCCTATTATTTAATTTGATTTATTTAAGAAGAAATGAAAGAAATTTCAAAATTTATTGGTATGATTATTTATAGTGTTTATTGATTTCAAATATGTCCGCGCTTTTCGGTACGTGCGCAGTTGAAAACGTCAATCTATTTTTAATCAAACAATGAATAATAATCTGTAAGTGCTATATCGCACTAGTATGAGAATACTTTATATTCAATTCTTCAGAAATTTTTTCATTCAAGAACATTAATATAATTTAAAGCTAAACTTTTTAAAATTGGAAGTAAAAAATTTAGTAGAAAATTAAGCTATATAGTTGAAAATAAAGTTTTTTTAGTTTAATCCAACTATTTTGGGAGAAAATCAAACTATTTTGTTGAAAATCATTTTAATAATTTGAAAATTCATCTATTTTGTCGTGAATTTGTTTTTTTGAATAAAAAGTAATTTTTTTATTTGAAAACTTAGCTATTTTTTTTGGCTGAACATTTTTTCTTCATAAGTTAAATATTTAATTGTTCGTTAGAAAATTCATGGATATTGTTAAAAATTCCTCTTGTTTGGGTAGAAAATTAATATTGTTTGTTTAAAATTAATTATTTTGGTTAAGGATTCTACTATAATGTTAAAAATTCTCCTATATCAGTTGAATTCATCTGGCTGATAATTTTTTTCATTCTTCTTCAAAATTAGTTTTTTAAAGTGAAAATTTAAATGTTTTATTTACGCTTGAAAATTGATCTTTTTAGTTTAAAATTGTTCTTTTTAGATGAAAATTCAAGCACTTGGTTAAAAATTCATATTTTCTTGTAAAAATTAATCTTCTTAGTTGATTAATTATCTTCTTTTTTGAAAATTCAACTCTTCTTTAAAAAATTTCACTATTTTGCTGCAGAATTCTTTTTTTGTTTGTTTTGAAAATTGATTTTTTCTTGTTAAAAATTTATGTATTTTGTTTTAAAATTACCTTTTCTTTTGTAAAAATTAATCTTTTCAGGGAAACAATTATCTTCCTTGTTGAAAATCTAACTCTTTGGTTGAATGATAAACTCTTTTCTTGAAAATTAATTTTTTTGTTGCTGATCCATAATTTTAATTATAAATTCGTCTCTTTGGTTGAAAATTTCACTATTTTGCTAAAAATTCGTTTTTTTTTTGTGTTGAAAATTCATCTCTTATGGTTAAAAATTCATGTATTTTGCTAAAAATTCATCTTTTTTCATCAATTAATATTCTTAGTCAAACAATTATTTTTCTGGTTTAAAATTTGTCTCTTTGGGTGAATGATAAGCTTTTTTCTTGAAAATTTATTGTTTTTTGGTAGTGGTTCATCATTTTAGTTAAAAATTTATGTATATTGCTAAAAATTCATCTCGTTTCGTAGCAATCAATCATCTTAGTTAAACAATTATTTTTCATAGTTGAAAATTCAACTCTTTGGTTGAATGATGAAATTTTTTCTTGAAAATTCATTTTTTTTGTGATTCATCATATAAGTTGAAAATACGTTTTTTTGTCTGAAAATTTCACAATTTTTCTCAAAATTCTTTTTTTCCTTGGTGTTTAAAATTAATATTTTCTGGTTGAAAATTTATGTATTTTGTTGAAAATTTATCTTCTTTGTAGAAATTGATCTTCTTAGTTAAATAATTATCTTTTTCGTTGAAAATTTGACGTTTTGGTTAGATGATAAACCTTTTTTTTTAAATTCTTTTTCTGTGATTCATCATTTTAGTTGAAAATTCATCTCTTTGGTTAAAAATTTCACAATTTGTCTGAAAATTCTTTCTTTCGTTGGTGTTGAAAATGGATATTTCTGGTTGAAAATTCACGCATTTTGCTGAGAAGTCATATTTTTTTGTAAATATTAATCTTCTTAGTTTAACAATTACCTTTTTTGTTGAAAATTTAACGCTTTAATTAGATGATTGACTCTTTTCTTGAAATTTTTTGTTGTTGTGATTTATCATTTTAGTTGAAAATTTATCCCTTTGGTTGAAAATTTCACAATTTTGCTGAAAAATCTTTTTTTTTTTGTTGTTGTTAAAAATTGATATTTTCTGGTTGAAAATTTATGTATTTCGCTAAAAATTCTTTTTTTCTTTGTAGAAATTAATCTTCCTACTTGAACAATTATCTTCTTCGTTGAAAATTAAATTTTTTTGGTGAGATGATAAACTCTTTTCTTAAATTTGTTTTTGTGATTAATCATTTTGGTTAAAAATTTCACAATTTTGCTGAAAATCCTTTTTTTTTGTTTGTGTTGGAAATTGATATTTTCTGTTTAAAAATTCATGTATTTTGCACAAAATTAATTTTTTTTTTCGTAGAAATTAGTCTTCTTAGTTGAACAATTATCTTCTTCGTTGAAAATTTGACGTTTTGGTTAGATGATAATGTTCTTATTCTTATCTTGAATTTTTTTTTGTCATTTATCATTTTAGTTAAAAATTTATCTTTTTGTTTAAAAATTTCACAATTTTTCTGAAAATTTTTTTTTTTTGTTGGTGTGGAAAATTCATATTTTCTGGTTTAAAATTTATGTATTTTGCTAAAAATTCACCTTTTTACGTAGAAATTAATCTTCTTAGTCAAACAATTATTTTTTTTGTTAACAATTTCACTATTTTGCTAAAAATTCATTTTTTGTTTCTTTAGAAATTAATTTTTTCTTGTTGAAAATTCATGTATTTCATTGAAAATTTTTTTTTTTTTGTAGAAATAAATTATCTGAGTTAAACATTTATTTTTTGGTTAAATGATAAACTTTTTCCTTAAAAATTCATTTTTTTGTGGATTTATCATTTTATTTGAAAATTAATCTCTTTGGGGAGCATTTTCACTATTTTGCTAAAAATGTTTTTTTTGGTTTAAGAATTAATTTTCCTTACTAGAACTCCAAAATTTACATTTCTAGTTTAAAATGGTTATTATAAATCAAACATTGATCTTTTCTCGTGAACTTCCTAAGTGGAATTTTTGGTTAAAAATAATTTTTGTTGTTAAAAGTTTATTTACTTTGGTAGAAAATTAGACTATTAGGTTTAACGTTAAACTATTTATTTATTTGGAAATTTAACTATTTGCTTGCAAATTCGTTGTTTAGGCCAAATTTTTAAGCTGAAAATGTAGCTATTTTTCTGTAAACAAACATTTTTTAATTGTCCTTTTCCGTTAAATTCAACTGGTTGATAATTTGTTTTCCTTTTTATCGAAATTTTTTTTTTAATTGTGCATTTAAGTATAAAATTTATGTTGAAGATTGACCTTTCTTAGTTGAAATTGGTAACAAATTAAACTGGAAGAACCTGAAAATCAGGGAAGAGTAAGGGAAGTTCATTGGTAAATTTACAAAATTAATATTGCAATAAAAAATTGTTTATTTTTTTTGTTAAAAAATTATATATACCAAATTTTGTAACATTAGAAATTTGTTCTTTTGCAGCTACCCTGAAATTGTATGACACCGTTTTGCTACTATCTATCAATATTTATGCTACTATTGACACAATTTTTAATATCTTATATAAGTCTTTTACTAATATTTTGTGATTATTTTATTATTTTAATAAACCTCAAAAATTACAGAAACATTTTTCTTTTTTGTTTCAGGTGAGTCTCACTTTCATCTATGGTTATTGGTTACTAAAGTAAGTGAGTAAACTACCGCAAGGACAGAAGAATAACATAGTTTTTTTTTTTAATTAACACCCTTTCTCTTTTTATTTGTTTGTAACCCGCTGAGAACAAGCATCATAATCCTAAAAATAAACCCGTTGGCGCCAAGTGTCTTGGACCGGTTATCCGACCTTAATATCCGCTTGATTAATCGTACACATGTGCGTTTACCTTAAACCTCTTTTCTAAGGCCAGGATCGCTCATGTGAACGACTCGACGGCAATGCTTGTCCGCTAAGAGTGATTGATATCGAGAAAACAGCTATAGTTTGTCGGCATGTTTGACTTTATGAAAATTATTTTCTTTGATTTCTGGCTCAAATGAGAACGCATGTAGCTTTTGTAGGATGGGAAAGTAAAAAACGGAAGACAAATCAAGTAAAACAAAATGGAAATCAAGTGTTATCACTTTCCTAAACCAGCGATTCCCAAAGTTTTACCCTCGGTAGGGTATCCTACCCCGGGTAGGGGGATGCCACCCCGGTCCGGGTAGCTCGGTAGGCTCCGTGGCAGGCTCCCCACTGCGAGCAGATGAATGACCCTTTTATTGTTCTAAGATCAAGACCTGTTACAATAACTTAAAATTTTGAAGAAATGGCTGAATTCAAATTTAATTAGTTAGATAAATTTCGTGATGTAATTAAAAAATAATGAAAAAAAGTTCATGCAAATCGGTTAATATCTGCACCAATAAAAGAGACATTTACGAATCTTTTAAATATATAAATGGGACCTCTCAGTGTAAAAAAAGTGCAATAACTCTCAAAGATGATAATCGATTTTTGTTTATCTTTTTTTTATCTCCTCGTCATAATCGAATACATCTTACACAGCCTATTAGAATTCAATTTAACAATATTTAATAAATTTTAATTTTTTTCAACCGTCTCTAATTCTTCAACAATGAGAATGTTGCGCGGAAGGCTGTAAAGTGTCCCCCTTGGCTTACAGTATTGTGAAATAATTTAAGGGTTGCGACCTTACCACTCTCCAGAAAGTGCAAAAAAAGTTTGGAAAACGCTGGGGTACCCTACCCCGGGTAGGGGGATGCAACCCGGGTCCGGGTAGCTCGGTAGGCTTCGTGTCAGGCTCCCCACTGCCAGCAGATAAATGGCCCTTTTATTGTTATGAAATCAAGACCTATTACAATAACTTAAATTGTAAAGGGATGGCTTAATTAAATTTTAATTACTTCCATAAATTTTTTGATGTAATTTAAAAAAAATAAACAAAAAGTTTATGAAAATCGGATAATACCTCCACTAATAAAGGAGACATTTACGGATCTTTTAAATATATGAATGGGACCTCTTAGTGTAACAAAAGTGCAATAACTCTTGTTATTAATCAATTTTTGTCTATCCTTTTTAAATCTTTTCTTTATAATCTAATACATCTAACACAGTCTATTAAATTTAGTTCATTAATATTTACTACATTTTCATTTCTTTCAACTGTCTCTAATTTTCTAACAATAGAAAGGTTGCGCGGAAGGCTGTCCAGTGTTCCCCTTGGTTTACAGTATTGTGAAAAAATTTGAGGGTGGCGACCTTACCGCTTTTCAGAAAGTGCGAAAAAAGTTTGGGAAACGCTGGGGTACTCTACCCCGGGTAGGGGGATGCAACCCGGGTCCGGGTAGCTCGGTAGGCTTCGTGGCAGGCTCCCCACTGCGAGCAGATAAATGGCCCTTTCATTGTTATAAAATCAAGACCTGTTACAATAACTTGGATTTTAAAGAAATGGCTTAATTAAATTTTAATAACTTTTATAAATTTCGTGATGTAATTTTATAAAAATAAAAAAAAAAGTTTATGAAAATCAGTTAATACCTCCACTAATAAAGAAGCCATTTACGGATCTTTTGAATATATGAATTGGACCTCTTGGTGTAACAAAAGTGCAATAACTCTTGAAGTTATTAATCGATTTTTTCCCCCTTGGGCTACAGTATTGTGAAAAAATTCGAGAGTGGCGACCTTACGGCCACAAGAAAGTGCAAAACAAGTTTGGGAAATGCTGTCCTAAACTTTACTAGTGAAATTTTTACTAGTTGAATCAATATAAGATGATGTTTGCAGGTGCTGACAATGTAATTGAATTAAATATGAAGGTGCTAAATTTTGTTGTTCTGCTGGTTTTTTTTTTTTTTATAAAGTCTTTTTGACCAATTCTAGATTTTTGTTTTAAAAAATGTGGTCAGAAAGTCTAACCATCTTATGGATAAAGGAGTTAACTAGGGTTCCGGAATCGACGGCGATAATCGATTTTCGATTCTTCGATTCTCAAAAAAATGTCGATTTCGGAAATCGAATAATCGCCGAAAAGAATCGATTCTAGAAACGATTCCATTGATTCCCTCCCATTTAAAAAAGTCCGCTACTATATACAATTTGATTGGAATTTATTAATTTCAATTCAGATTAACAATAATATAATGTTATTTAAAATTATTAATCAATCAAATTTAATAGTTATTATCAATTATTATTAGTAATTTTGTCAAGAATTAGGAAACAGTAATTATTTCAAATTTTGTATATTAGGTTTTTTTTTGAGATAATATCAATATTTCAAACCCAAAATTAGAATTGCGCCGAAAATTATTGAATACAATTATTATTAAATTAAACTATTATTAGTTGTTGAATTATCCTTTCGGAAAATATTTTTTCTTAAGAAAGAGCTGAAAAACAACAAAATAACTCATCACACATACATTTTATATTAACGCAGTTTTGTTAACATTTTTTTATCGCATTGTAACAATGTCATATTCTTCGCAGTCCAGATTTTAATCATTTAAAAATATGAAATATTAAAGACCTTAAATTCCAAAATTCACTTCTACTTAGTTAAAAAGGATGTAAATAACTTTTTTCACTTACAAAAAAATGTGGAAATTCACTTCATCTTTAGAAATTGATATGAAAATTTATTTTTATCTTAGAAATAAACTTTCTTTTTTCTTCGAGGGAAGCGTTTACATATTACATAACATTATTTTTGACCTATTTACTACAACAAAAATCCTTCTAAATATTTCTTAAAATTACTTAATTTTTATATATTTTTTAATCTTACCAAATAAAAACATTTTGCTTTGAAATCTTCTACACTATTTTCTCGAAACAAAAATCATTTCAATTTTTCATAGGAACCTAAAATTTTGAAAACTTTTGGAAATATTGATTATTTTTTTGAAATTTTGCTTAAAAGTTTAAAAAATTTTGAAACATTTAGAAAATTTTGAAAAATTTTTAAAGTTTAAAAATCTTTTAAATAATTACAATTTTTAAAAAAATTTTAAAAATTTTTGAATATTTTGGAAATTATAAACAGTTTTAAAATTTTTTTAAAAGTTTCAAATTTTTTTGAAAAAATTGGAAATTGTCTAAATTTTTGGAAAATTTGAAATATGTTGGAAATTTAAAACAATTCTGAAAATTTTTTGAAAGCTTTAAATTTTTCGAAAAAGTATGGAAATTATTAAAATTTGTTGAAATTTTAAAAGCTTTTAGAAATATTGATAATTTTTTGAAATTTTGCTTAAAAGTTTAAAAAATTTTGGAACATTAAAAAACTTTTGAAAAATTTTCAAAGTTTAAAAATCTTTTAAATCATTACAATTTTTAAAAAATTTTCAAAAATTTTGAATATTTTGGAAATTTTAAACAGTTTTGGAAATTTTTTGAAAGTTTCAAATTTTTTTAAAAAATTGGAATTATCAAAGTTTTTGGAAAATTTGAAATATTTTGAAAATTTTAAACAATTATGAAAATTTTTTCAAAAAATATGAGAATTATCAAAATTTTTGAAAACTTTTGAAAATATTGTTAATTTTTTAAAAATTTGGTTGAAAATTTTGAAAAATTTAAAATATTTTTTAAAGTTTGAAAATTTTTAAAATTATAAAAATTTTTGGAAATTTTAAAAGTTTAAATATTTTTGAAATTTTCAACAATTCAGAAAATTTTTCAAAATTTTCAGTTTTTTTTTTAAGTTTGTAAATTATTAAAATTTTTAAAAAAATTAAAAAATTTTTAATATTTTAGAAATTCCGAACAATTTAGAAAATTTTTTAAAAGTTTCAAGTTTTTTTAAAAAGTTTAAAAATTATTGAAATTTTTAGAAAATTTGAAATATTTTGAGAATTTTGAACAATTTCGGAAACTTCTTAAAAGTTTCAAATTTTTTTAAAATTTTGGAAATTATAAAAATGTTCAGAAAATTAAGAAATTTGTTTAAAAGTTTAAAAATTTGTAAAATTATTAAAATTTTTGGAAATTTTGAACAACTTTGAAAATTTTTCAAAAGTTTCAAATTTTTTTAAAAAGTTTGGAAATTATAACAATTTCTAGGAATTTAAAAAACTTTTCGAAATATTGATAAGTTTTTAAACTTTCGTTGAAAAGTTTGAACAATTTTGAAATTTTTGTAACTTTTAGAATTTTTTTTAAGCTTAAAGATCTTTTAAATAATCAAAATGTTTAGAATTTTTTTAAAAAGTTTGAATATTTTGAAAATTTTATATATTTTTTGAAAGTTTTATTTAAAAAGTTTGAAAATTATTAAAAAATTTTTGGAAATTTTTTGAATATTTTGGAAATTCGGCATATTTTGGAAATTTTGAACAACTTTGAAAATTTTTTAAAAGTTTGGAAATTATTGAAATTTTTAAAAAATTTTGAATATTTTGGAAATTTTTACAAATTTTAGAAATTTTTTAAAAGTTCTTAATTTTTTTCAAAAGCTTGAAAATCATTTAAATTTTCAAAAAATTTAAAAATTTTTTTGAAAGTTAAAAATTTTTTGAAATTATTTAAATTTTTGAAATTTTTAAAAAGTTAAAAATTTTTGTAAATTTTGAAAATGTTTAGAAATATTAATAATTTTTTGAAATTATGTTGGAAGGTTTAAAATTTTTTAGAAATTCTGGAAACTTTTGAAAATTTTTTAAAGTTTAAAGATCTTAAATTATTAAAATTTTTTGAAATTTTAAAAAAGTTTGAATATTTTAGAAATTTCAAACTATTTTGAAAATTTTTCTGAAAGTTAAAAATTTTTTCAAAAAGTTTAGAATTTATTAACATTTTTGGAAAATTTTGAATGTTTTGGAAATTTTGAAAACTTTTGTCAATATTAATAATTTTTCGAAATTTTGATGAAAAGTTTAAAAAATTTTGGAAATTCTTTGAAGTTTAAAAATCTTTTAAATTATTAAAATTTTTGTAAATTTTAAAAAAGTTAAAATATTTTGGAAATTTTGAACTAAAAAAAGGCAGTAAAATTAAACATCACTGCGATTATTTTATTATAAAAAGTCAAAAAGACGAGGATTTGGCCAATGCAAGTTAATGCATGTGAATGCAGATGAAAGCAAAAATCTGGCGCGACACTGTAGCCACTTCATTTGGCGGTGTCATGCCAAGCGCAAAAACCAAAACGCGGCACTAAAATTAAACATCACTGCGATTATTTTATTATAAAAAAAAATCAAAGAGACACGGATGCAAGTTGTTGCATCTGGATGCAGGTAAAAGAAAAAATCTGTCGGGACATGCTACCATGCTATCGACTCCGCCAGTCAGAATCGATTCTCGAGCGCTAGGAATCGATTCCTTCGAAGAATCGGAATCGATTCCGGTATCCCTAGTG
>JAUELO010000292.1:1875306-1887767 GCA_032357855.1 Amphibolips quercusostensackenii | reverse complement strand
TATTTATATTTATATTTATATTATATTTATATTTATATTTATATTTATATTTATATTTTAAATAGTTCTTCTAAAAAAGATGAATTTTAGACAAAATTGTTAAATTTTCAATCAAATAGTTGATATTTTGACTAAAAATACGAATTTTAAACAAATTGATTACATTTTTAACTAGCAATAAATTTTTAACTATAACTATAAATCTTTAAGTAAAAAAATGAGTTTTAAACAAAGTAGTAACACTTTTGACCAAATAGTTTACTTTCCAACCAAAAATATGAATTAAAAAAAAAAGTAATAGTTAATGGTTCAATCAAAAAAGATTTTATTTTAAATAAAAAAAAAACAGAATAATTAATTTAAAAATTATGATTTTCAAACAAAATAGTTAACCCCTTAATCAAATAGTTGAATTTCCATCCAAAAGGATAAATTTTCAATCAATAATATTAATTTTCTACTAAAAAAGAAAAATTTTAAGAAAAAAGTGACATTTTTAACCCAAAAAATCAATGTGGAACTAAAATTATGAATCTCAAACCAAAAAAGTTCATTTTCACCAAAGTAGTTAATTTTTTTAAGAACAATTCGAATTTTTAACCTAAAAAGCTCATTTCTGTACAAATAATGTAATAGTTGATTTTTAAGAAAAAATATAAAATTTCTACCAAAAGAAATAAATTTAAAAAAAAAATCATTTTTAACCAAGAAATTTTTTTTATTCAAAAACGAATAAAATTTTCTACAAAATTATAATTGGAGGTGGAAAATAAAGTCCAAAACAAAATTGAAATTTGGTATAAATAATTATTTTTCCATGTTTATTTGTTTATCTGTTTCAAAGTTATTTACAAATAATTACTTTATAATTTTCTACATTCTTTCCCGAAAATTCAAAAAATCTTCTAAAATGTTTTTAAATCTGTTCTAATTTTATCCTAAAATTTATTTATCAAAAAAAAAAGAAAAAATTAAATTATTTTAAATATCTCAAGAGTCTTGAAACTTTTTCAAGATTCAAATTATTTTCAAATCTCCTAAAACTTAAAAACATTTTTAAAATAATATAAAAATTCACTAAAATTGATTAAAATCCTGAAAAGTTACAAAAATTTTCTCAAAATCATTCAGATTATTTTCCGATATATTTTAAAATTTTTCGAACTGAAAACTAAACTTTAAAAATAAGATCTACATCATGTGATTTTATTGGTTTGAAGTTGGTTAAAAGTGAAACAATTTTGTTAGGTTAAAAAATGTACTATTTTCTTGAAAATTCGTTTTTCTAGGGAGAAAGTATATATTTTTTTAAAATGAAAATTTAACTATTTCATTTTTAGTGAACATTCGACTTTCTTGTTTGAAAATTAATGTGTTTTGTTGAAAATTTTTTTTTTAAGTTAGGATTTTTGTTTTAAGATTTATCTTTTTGATGGATCATTTAACTGTTTCTTGGAAATCCATTTTTTTTTGTAAAAATTAATTTTCATAACTAAATATTTAACTAATTCATTTTTGGTAAAAATTCCACTTTCTTAGTTGAAAATTAATCTTTTTGCTTGAAAATGGTTGTCCATTTAAAAATTTTGATGAAAAATATAAGTGTTTCGTTAAAAATTATATTTTTTTTTGGGATGAAAACTAATTTTCTAACTGACAATTTAACTATTTCATTTATTATTGTAAATTTATCTTTTTGAGTTAAAATTTTAACTATTTCTTTGAAAATTCATGCATTTTTTAAATTTGTCTTTTTTCAAAATGAATTTTTCTCTGCTGGAGATGCATACTTTTAGTTTAAAATCCATTTCTTTGGTTGAAAATAAATTTTTTTTTGTTTTTCATCCTTACAAAATTAATTTTTTTAAATTGAAAATCCATAATTTATGTTGAAAATTAATCTATCATGTTTAAAATTAAAAAACTTTGTTCAAAAGTATCCTTCTTGGTTAAAAAGCCAGCTATTACGTTAAAAATTCAGATTTTCTGGTTAACTTTATCTGCTTTTAATTTTTCATTGAAGCCTATTGTTGTTGAAATATCAACTATCAAATTTCTCGTTAACAGCTCATCTCTCTTGGTTAAAAATTATTCTACTTTATAGAAAATTCAACAATTCAGCTAAAAAGTTATTTTTTGAATAAAGATTTTTTATTTGAGTTTCAAATTAATCTGTTTGCTTGAAAATGTAACAACTTTGTTGAAAAATCATTGTTTTTTGTTAAAAAATTTATTTTTAAACTGAAATTTAAACTATTCTATTTAAAGATTATTAATTTAGTTATAAATTAATCTCTTTTGTTGAAAATTGAACAATTCTCTTTAGAAGCTTACTTTTTGGTTTAAGAATCAACTGTTTTTTTTTAAACTTTGACTTTTTTGGTTGAATCAAACTGTTTTTGTTTTAAAATAAAAATATTTTTTCGTTGAAATATCAAGTACTACATTTTTGGTCAAGAGTTTATCTCTGTTGTTTAAAAATAAGTTTTTTTTTGTAAAAAAAGTCATTTTTTAAAGATTCATCATTAAACTTAAAAATTTATTTCTTAATTTAAGAATTTATCTATTTTGTTTCAAAATCTTTGTTTGGTTAAAAATGTATTTTTTGACTGAAGATTTAGCTATTTTAGTTAGAAATTATTGCATGTACAGTGTGCAATGATGATAACGTAAAATGAGATAATTCTACATGTGCAAAAATTTATTGCATTACGCATTTGCAAGACCTTGATCAATTAAAAAAAATTAAAAAGACAAAACCTAAATATTACCCTATTAAACATATTCATAGGAATATCAATTGGACCATTCATCAAGGCCTTCTTCTTATTACCTTTCGTGATGTCATTGGCTTAACGAGGCGTCCCTTTCCATACGCAAATCGCAAATCGCGATCGTTGAATTACTAATCCACCAAGTTCGAAAGCAGCTACTTGATAGCTCGTAGAATTATAGCGCTGATTCTCTTGCAGGGATGCATGTTTCTGCGCCAAAGCAAAGTGTGTATGTAGGACGCTGTGCGTACATTTTCACTTTTTCCGGCTTTATCTAGGATCTGGATGTGTGGCCGCTCTTAGAAGAATGCGAATTGCAATGCATCCTTACCCGGCAACATAAGCGATAAATATTGCGGTGTGAATGCATGTTAATGAGCCGCCGTGGGGCGCTTCTTATCCTTATGATTAGATTATACAGCAGCAATGAGAATTCCTGGACTTATTTCGTTCTTGGGCCGCCCGACGCGACGCTAACTTGGCAAATTATTTTTTAATGAGCTCGTTAACCCACGTGATTATGTTAGCATTCGGAAAAACCGCTGTCATCCTTCCTAGGTGTGAATTGCACAACGATAATCTGAGAAATTAACACTTTCCACGCTCTTTTTAACTTCAAATTAGCCGCGAGTAGCGGAAAATAAAAATACTTCATAGAGACTTTACACTCGGAGACAAATGGATGTTCAACCAGGGTAGTATAAAGTGATGATAGTGATCAAGTAATCAAAACAGCTTGATTACTTTTCATTACTGTTGAAACATTACTGGTTATTACTGGTCAGTAATATACACCGTTTTGATTATTTATTCACCATCATCACTTGATATTACCCTGGTTGGCACCTCAACATCTTCTTGAATTGACTATAAACTTCATCAAGTAACCAATAGAGGTATGGTATTTGACTCACTATTATCGCTATATTTCCTCTGTTTTGAGAATTAGTATTTTTAGCTATAATGCCTGTTCATACTACCTGCATCTATCTTTAAGAAAATAAAAATAAAATTGTTTGCTTTTTGCCAAGATGACTGCTTTCATAAGATTTTCTTTACTAGTCAACTCGTAAACCAGCAATTTCTAAAGTATTACCCGCGGTAGGGTATCCTACCCCGTATAGGAAGATGCAATCCCGGTCCGGGCAGCTCGGTAGGCTTCGTGGCAGGCTCCCCGCTGCGAGCAGATGAATGACCCTTCAATTGTTATGAGATCAAGACCTGTTACAATAACTTGAATATAAAAAATTGGCTCAATTAAAGTTTTTAAGGTTGAATGAATTTCATGATGTAATTTTTAAAAAATTTTTAAAAAGTTCATGAAAATCGGTTAATATCTCTACTAATAAAGGAGATATTTAGGGATCTTTTAGATGGGACCTCTCAGTGTAACAAAAGTGCAATAACTCTTGAAATTATTAATGAATTTTTTTCTATCTTTTTTTAATCTTCTCGTCATAATCTAATACATCTAACACAGCCTATTAAAATTTAATGTATTAATATTTATTAAATTTTTTTTTTTCTAAACGTCTCTAATTCTCTTACAATGAGAAGGTTGCGCGGAAGGCTGTCCAGTGTCCCCCTTGGGTTACAGTATTGTGAAAAAATTTTAGGGTGGCGACTCTACTGCTCCCCAAAAAGTGCGAAAAAAGTTTAGAAAACGTTGTCGTAAACCATAAAAACAAATGAACCACGTGTTACATTGCAGTTGTGAACTAAAACGGCATATGCATCGCATTTGTCTAGTGAGCTAAGCACAATAAACTTAGAACTCGCTTCCCATCTCATTAGAAAACTTTCCTAGATTTCGCATGTTGGTGTAAGCCATACTAGGAAAATACCAAACGTTTAACTAGACTGCTAAAAAAATGATAATCTTTCACAATACCTTAGAAAAATGATTGTTTATATGTAAAGATGCATTTTCGTAATACAATACACTTTCGTAAGACAATACCTAGTAATCTTATGTCGAAAAAATTGATGCAGCTGCCATGCCAGGAATAACAAATCAGACTTTTGTTCTCACCTTTCACCGACTCTAGGATTGCACATTACAAGGGATCGATTGATCAACATCTTTCAAGGTTCAAGATCGACTTTCTGATTCGGTGATCTTTAACAAATCTCCTCAAACTGTCAAGAAGTGACGATCGTAATTTATGTGCGTCTCAAGGCGCAAGAAATCAAATACCATGACTGCGAAACGTCATAAAGTGTTTTGTTCTTCACTCTCTTGAGTTATCTTGAATCGATTTAATAAATACTGTTTATCACAATTTTGTGCCAGCATATTTCCTCTTATCAAAATATTTCAAGTTTTCATAAATTTGGTAAATGAACAAAAATATCAATTTACATTTGGAAAAGAAATTGTGTCAAGTGTCACCTACAAATGTGTAATTTTGAGTAGGGTATTAGCGGAAGGTAAAAATAAGAGTCAAGTCTCTCATTGATGCGTGTAAACGTGAAATAGCAGGACCCCGTATTAGGAAAAGAGAATGTTAAAAGCCCTCGCGTGTCAAGGGAGAATTGTTTTCAATGATCCAGTTTCGATTCCTTTTGATTTTCCCGCGCGGACGACCTTCGGATCTATAAACTGACCAAGTCGTGTGCTGGACTTACAACCTTAACGGAATAATATCCTTGGCTGTGCCGCGAAAGGAGTCTGTCTAAATACTCGAATAAATCTCACGCAGTACTTTAAAATGAATTATCTTTCCACTGCATTGTGTGAATGCAGTGACAATGTGGCTACAACACAAGAAAGAAACAAGAAAATGTCAATTTCAAACCAATTGCCAACCTCTACATTCTACAATGTATTCAAAACATTTTCATTTATTTTAAATTTTATATTTATGTAACACTGCAATATTCATGTAACACTGTAATATTTATGTTACACAGTCAATCATAAACGCTCTCAAAAACTTCAGTCAGTTATGATTTGTTCTGTGAATACTAATCAGAGTATATACACGCTAGATGATTTTGAACTTCCGGTTTCTTCCTGTAGATTTTTCATTTATTAGGAAAATTTCTTGTTAAAAATCAAAATCATAATTTTTTTCGAAAATTCTTCGCTTAAAGTCAAAATAATATTGTTCAACTTTATCAGATAGGACCATAAAATAGTAGTGCAAAGATCATCCTCCTTTTATAGTAAAATGCTCTTAGTATTAATAAAAAATGGAATTGTGTAATTGGCTAAAATGAACAAGATTAGTAATTATCTGAAGGCAGTTATTAAGTTTTTTTTTGTAAGTATTTTTCAATGTCGTCCTAACAAAAATAGTGCACAATACTCACATTAGCATCATCCTGTAAATGGTCATTAAGAATAATCTAACACTATTCATATGTTCCTTTGTTACCTCTATCAGAAACACATCCAAAGCGGCAAGATACATCAGTTTTTTCTAAAGTTTCCATATGGTCTTTGCCTAATTTGATTTTTTTTTAATGTCTAGTTTAGCGATTTTCAAAGTATTGCCTGCGGTGGGGTACCCTACCCTGAGTAGGGGGATTGCCACCCCGGTCCGAGTATCTCGGTAGGCTTCGTGGCAGGCTTCCCGCTGCGAGCAGATGAATGACCCTTATATTGTTATGAGATCAAGACCTGTTACAATAACTTAAATTTTAGAAAACGGGCCAATTAAATTTTAATTAGTTAAATTAATTTCGTGATGTTATTAAAAAATAATGAAAAAAATTTTATGAAAATCGATTAATATCTGCACTAATAAAGGAGACATTTACGAATCTTTTTTTTAATCTCCTCGTCATAATCGAATACATCTAACACAGCCTATTAAAATTCAAAAAATAATATTTACTACATTTTTCTCAACCGTCTCTAATTCTCTAACAATGGGAAGGTTGCGCGGAAGGCTGTTCAATGTCCCTCTTGGGTTACAGCATTGTGAAAAAATTTGAGAGTGGCGACCCTACCACTCTCCAGAAAGTGTGAAAAAAGTTTGGGAAACGCTGGTCTAGTTCATACTAAGGATGATACTTATGATACTTATTAATTAAGTTTCACGTTTCTATCATTAAGTATGTAGATGAACTTATGTTGATGAACGTATGTAGATGAAAAATATAATTTACAGGGCAGGGTGGTCTGTCAAAGAAAGAGGAGCGAGACTCTTAGAAAATTTGCCTGCAATCAGCGGGACATGATAGAATATAGGCGTAATTATAAGGTTAGTTCGCGATGGTAGCCGTCATTGCCAGACCAGCGAGGAATTGTATCTGGCTACCATTTCGCCTGAGCTGAGCGGATGGTAAATAATATTAGCGGCTGAACCTAATGTTAGTGTCTCTGCAATGAACGCAGTGAGAGAGAGAATCCAGCTGCTGTGAATGTCATCTTTATTCTTTATAAATTGACTTTCAGCTACCTAGGTGCGCCATTCTACGGGGATTTCAAGCCCCTGGCTAGTGTCACGACCACCGTCAACTTCTAAGCTACTCTGACAACTCTGACACTTTATCGACCTTGTAACAATACTGCACAATATTAAACTTACAGTTTTTTTCTTCTGCAGTATTAATTCCATAGATTGGTTCATTTGACCTTCATGCATTGAGATAATGCAAGGCAAACTATGAAATATAGATTACAACAAATAAAAATGAAATGCAAACAGGAGTAGAAAGTAAGGTAAATTTGATATGTGAAACGACCTCGACACACTCGAGTACAACTACAGTAGAAGGTGTCACGCACAATTAGATTCACACTGGAAAGTGAAGGAGCGGAATTCCGTGGATATAATCCGGCTTTTCAATTTTAAGGCTGATATTTCGTTAGGTAGTATATTTTTACTTTTGTCTTGTTAATTAACTTGCATGAGGAAAATTAATGGCCAATTAGTAGAATCACTATTGCTTTACGACGACTGCTGCGTAATTCTAATTTCAAAATAACTCAATTGCAAAATTACACTGCCCGGTAGCTATTTTGTCTGGTTTTAAAATTCAAGTATTACATGTTTTTCAGACTATCTAGCAGCTCTAATTAAATTTTAACAGTAGAGGCTGTGAGAGACTGTAATAGCAGCTTTCGAAGTGAATTGCTATTAAGAGCATTATCAGCAAATAGTTTTAATACTAAATACACAAGAAAATTATTATTGAAGATACCCTAAAGAAAGTCGTGCTGTAGATCAGAACATGCTATCGGTATGGGTTACTAACGCTCGAGGAGTAAAGTAACACGGTAATGCCTGGTCGATAATTAACACGCTGCACGAGTGCTAGAAATAGTGTACTCGAGCAGATATTATGTAGCGATCTCTGGTGAACATGGCCAATTGAGCACTATTTACCATGAAATGAAAACGTTCGTTTTAGTTTCTCACTAAATAATCATTTTCCTGGAGGTAAAAGACTAGTATAGTCTTGAACTATTGATAGCTTGTGAAAATGCATTATTAGTGATAACTCTTTTGCTACGATTGTTAAAAAAAGTTCATCATGAAAAAAGGTTATTGTATAAATTTTAGGCTAATCACATTATATTTAGTACTTCTTAAACGACGTTTAATCTTTAATAGATAATAGTACTGCTACAATAATGTTATTATATGACTAGCTATAGGAAAATACGCAAACTAAAATTTTATCATCAAATTTATTAATACAGTCGTATTCTTTTTTCTTATTATTGATTGTTAAACGGATGCTTAATAGTGTGATCTGTTTGACTAACATTCAACCCTGAAAATATGTTAAACGCAATATGTTTTGTAATTTTGAATTCTATATTTGCAATTGTTTTTCATAACATGCTTCTCCTGAGGCTTCACATGTTGCTTCTTTTCTTTGCTCTTTAAAAGAAATTTGTTGAAACTAGTTGCAATAACAACATCTTGTTCAGCACGTTTATTGATGCATTTAAATGATTTAATTGTCTTTCTTTCCTCCTGAAAAGATTTGAGTGTTTCCTATTTTTCTACATCTTATTAAAAAAATAAAGTGTCTAATTTTAGACTGTAAAATAAGGAATAAGATGAAGGGCGGAAAAAGCCAAGTGAAAAGCAGCGATCTTTAATACAGTCGATAAAATAAAATGTCTTTTAATTTTAAATGTCCGGCCTTAAAAATTATATGTAATTCGCTGAGAAATTAAATTTACGCAACGATTAATATGTTAAATATCCTCATTTTGAGTGGGCGTAAACTCGACGAGAGTCCCTCTGAAGTTTATTATCAGGTATCGATCTGCAGTGTACAAGCAGGATATTCGGATCTCTTTTGCCGGAATTTCATAGCTGGTAGCATCGATTAATCGTGCAAACCGTTGCGATGTTATGTTAATGGTTTTCTTTTTATTTCGAGTTGTTTATTAATGAAAGGACGTACTCGAAAAAAATATTCTCTGAACAAGATGCATGGACGTTAGGTGGATATCAGGAGGAGACTGAATGTAGACTAACGTCTACATATAATAAAGATTACTCTAGTGTTATGTAACAATAGTAAAAAATTTTATGAAGTTGTAAAAACTTACGAATCGATCTTCAATCGCATAGGCAGACCATATCGAACCATATTTAATTGTGTGCTTTCGTCGATGCAACATGATTCGCGCTGTATCTTCCGGTTGGCGAGTGCAATCAATTTGAACACATTGCATTTCTACGAAATCAATCCCAGATAACATCGCGGTTAGCCTGCTTATTTCGTAAAACATAAATGGGCTTGAGATCTTGAGATCACACAAGAATTTACTCCATAGAAATAAATGCAGTCTATTTAGACAATATGTTAACAGTTTAATTTAATATTTTATCTACATTAATTTTATTTTAAAAGGATTCATTGACTTATTTTTTTGTGTGAAAAAAATCACCTATTTCTTCTCTTTTCACAGGATTTTTGGTCTGTGAGCTATATATATTTAATCAGTTATATAAGACAGCATTTATTTTTTTGCATCTCCTTCTAGAGCAATAGATCATTCCCAGCATCACGTTTTTAGCAAGATATACTCAAATGTACATTAGAAACGGTTAGTATGAAATTAGTAAATAGAAAAACATCATTAGCTGCAAAACTGTCGATATCGTGCATCCTTAAACGATAAACAATCATACGATCGGTGAAATAACGAACAGGTGGGGGAATTATTTCGTAATGCGAGCTCGTTTAACTCAATCTGATTCAGCATGTTGAAATCTAGAGCAAGACATGAGAGAGTAAACCCAAACTTTATACAACTAAAATTTTATTGAGACGATGTAAGTAGATGAGCAGGCTGCGTTCTAACTCAAGATTCCTATCTTACCAACATTGAAAAGATGCTAAAGCTGTAGTGGTTCGTGTCTGAGTTAAGTTTGTAGGAAAGTGATTCAGTAGCGCTCTTGTATTAGCAGTCCAGTATGCCCTATTTTAATACACAGATTTGACTCAGTAGCCCTCTTGTAAAAGTGGGCAAGTCTTCTGGTCCAGTACCCCTCTTGTATTAATGCCAGTGAGGTAGGAGTTCATGGTGACGTCATTAGGAATGTTTTAGAAACTTAACATGGACACGAACCTCTTTTCTGAAAAATTATCACGGATAAGAATTACTTAAGCTATAGGATGTTCTCGATGTCAGTAAGGTAGGAATCTTGAGTTAACAAGTTACCTACCTTACCGACAATGAGAAGATTCTATAGCTGCAGTAGCTCCTGTCCGGGCTTAGTTTGTAGAAAAATGACTAAGTGGCTCTCTCTTGTATTAGCAGTCCAGTATTCTTAATTTGAATGCATAGATTTGACTTAGAAGCCCTCCTGTAATAATGGTCTAGTACTGTTGGTCCAGTACCTCTTTTGTATTAATTTCGGTGAGGCAGGAATGCATGATGACGTCATCAAGAGTGTTCTCAAAACTTAGCATGACACGAACCACTATTCTAGAAATTTAGCACGGACACACACCACTTTAGCTATAGAATCTTCTCAATGTCAGTAAGATAGGGATCTTGACTTACCGAGTTACCTACCTTACCGACATCGAGAAGATTCTATAGCTGCAGTAGCTTCTGTCCGGGCTTAATTTGTAGAAAAATGGCTTAGTGACTCTCTCTTATATTAGTAGTCCAGTATGCTTAATCATAATACATAGATTTGACTTAGAAGCCCTCCTGTAATAATGGTCTAGCCCTATTGGTCCAGTACCTCCTTTGTATTAATGTCGGTGAGGCAGGAATGCATGATGACGTCATCAAGAATGTTCTTAAAACTTAGCATGACACGAACCACTCTTCTAGAAATTGAGCACGGACACACACCACTTCAGCTATAGAATCTTCTCGATGTCAGTAAAATAGGGATCTTGACTTACCGAGTTATCTAGCTTACCAAAATCGAGAAGATTTTAAAGCTGTAGTGGCTCCTGTCCGGGCTTTATTTGTAGAAAAAATGGCTTAGTGGCTCTCTTTTGTATTAGTAGTCCAGTATGTTTAATTTGAATACATAGATTTAAATTAGTAGCCCTTCTGTAAAAATGGTCTAGCCCTAATGGTCCAGTACCTCTTTCGAATCAATGTCGGTGAGGCAGGAATTTATGATGACGTCATCAAAAATGTTCTGGAAACTTAGCATGGACACGAACCACTATTCTACAAACTTAGCACCGACACAAACCACTTCAGCTGTAAAATCTTCTCGATGTCAGTGAGATAGGAATCTTGAGATACCGAGTTACCTACCTTACCGACGTCGAGAAGATTCTATATATTATTTTGATTAAAAATTACCTATTTTAAAAAAATTTCGTTTATCTTTGTTGAAAAATAATTGTATTATAAATAAAAATATTCCATTTTTATTTAAAAATTGCTTTTAAGTTGCAAGTTCCGCTACTTTGTTGAATTGAACTAATTTGTTGAACGTTTATTTTCTGGTTTAAGATTCTTGATCTTAGCTGAAAATGGTTTTCTTGAAAATCGAACTATTTTCTTGAAAATTCGTTTTTTTATTAATAATTGATTTTTTTACTGAAAATTGAACTTTTTCATTCATGATGACAATTTGTCTTTCCTAGTTGATAATTCTTGTATTTTGTTGAAATTTTGTTTTTGTTGTAGAAAATTGAGAATTTTGCTTAAAATTCATTTTTGCGGTTAAAAAATGAAGTATTTTCGTAAAAAATTTAACTATTTTGTTGAAAATACGTTTTTTTTAATTGGCAATTAATTCGTTTTCCTGAAAAATTAGGTATTTTATTTTTGATTGTAAATTTTTCTTCTTCAATTGAAAATTAAATTATTTGGTTGAAAACCCATGTATTATGTTTAGGATTTGTCATTTTTGGCATAAAATTAATCTCTTTGGTTGACAATTCTCGTTTCTAGTTAATAATTTAATTATCTGGTTAAAAATTATTTTTCTTCGTAGAAATTTAACAATTTTGTGAAAAAGTTATTAACTTATGTAAAATTTTAACCGTTTTAATTAAAAATTACCTATTGTGCTTAAAGTTTTTTTTAATTTTTAAATAAAAATTTAACTATTTAATTTTTAGTTAAAAATTGATCTTCTTTAGTTGCAAGTTCCACTACTTGGTTAAAAGTTGAACTATTTTGTTAACAAAATTTTTTTCTGGTTAAAGATTCTTGATTTTATGTGAGAATGGTTCTCTTAAAAATTGAACTATTTTCTTAAAAATTAGTTTTTTGAATAATTAATT
>JAUELO010000292.1:1833665-1873095 GCA_032357855.1 Amphibolips quercusostensackenii | reverse complement strand
TTCTTGATTTTATGTGAGAATGGTTCTCTTAAAAATTGAACTATTTTCTTAAAAATTAGTTTTTTGAATAATTAATTTTTTTGAATAATAATAATGTTTTTACTGAAAATGAAACTTTTAAATTTTTTGTGACAATTTGTCTTTCTTAGTTGAGAATTTTTTTTATTTTGTTGAAAATTTTTTTTTATTGAAAAATTAAGAATTTTTTTTATTTATTTAAAAATAATTTAACTTTGTACAAAATTGAACAATTTTGTAAAAGTAATTTCTTTTTCGAAAATTTAACTTTTTTTATGAAAAATTACCTCTTTTCTTATAATTTGTTAATTTTTGTTGACAAACAAATTTTAGATATAAAATGTAACTATTTTATTTTTGGTAAAAACTTAACTTTTCTAGTTGAAGATTCAAGTGTTTGGTTGAAAGCTCGAAATTCGAGGTGACTAGTCCCCTTTTTTTATATTTAACTTTTTAGCTTAAAAATTAAACTATTTTGTTCAAAATTCAACTATTTTCTAGAAAATGCAATTATTTTACTTTTTGTTAAATTTCAATCTTTTCGGTTTAAAAATTCGACAATTTATTTAAAAATTCAACAATTTTTTTAAAAGTTTAACTAGTTTGTTGAAAATTGAATTATTTTGTTCGTAATTGAACTATTTGGTTAAAAATACCTCCTATGTGGTCATGATAAATAAATAAATTTTAAATCTTTAAATTTGATTTTTAATTGTTTTATTTCATTTATGAAAAAGTCTATGTAAAAATATTACATGATACAAATGCTGGTCTTTGAAATATATTTAGTTGGGCCAATCAAACTTTTTAGCTGAATCAATCAAAAACTCCATCTGCCAGAAGATTTTGATAAAAAATCAAAAAGTATGGTTGGGTCAACCAAATATTTTATTGTCCATAAAATAACCATACTCTATGGTTGAACCAACAAAATTTTTGTTGATTCGACCAAATCGTTTTCTGAGTGTAGGTTATAAAATGCATAAATTCAACGTAAACGCGACAGTGGAAATAAAATTTGTCATTGAGAGATTTGTCATCTCGAAGTACGTAGGAAGTTTAATTTATGACGATACTGGGGTCAAGAATTTACGATTATAGTGCAAAAGCTTAGTACGAATTATGGAATGAAGGTAAAGACATTTGTGTCAAGTTTTACAATATCGTTAAGGACTTTATTGTTAAAACCATGGTAGTGACGATCATTTCCTTTTAAAACTACCACGCATTATTTCGAAATGCCTTCCAGAAGATGTATCGCGAACTACAGGGGAAACCAGTATGAGGTGAATACCAGTATGAGCTGAATAATGGAAAAAAGCGACCGGGGTTTAAAGCAAAATTTCTGTAGTATTTTTTTTAGTATCAATATGTAAATAAAGTTTTATAATTAGCCTTTTCCACTACTTACTTGCTTTTTTTAAAGTGGAAAATTCAAAAATTTGATTTCGAAATGGCGATGGAAATTTTGTTTTTGAGAAAAGTTTTTTTAAAAATTGCTTTCACGATTATTTTCGAATTGAAAATTCAATTTTTTTCGATAATTCGTCTTTTTGGTTTGAAAACTGCTCTCCTTAAAAAAAAAATAATTTCTCTTGATAAAAAAACAACGATCTGGTTAAAAATTTTGGTATTTCGTCGAAATTTCGTCTTGTTTGGTTAAAAGTTTATTTTTATTTTTTTAAAGTAATCTTTTATGCTTGAAAATTTGACTGTTTTGTTGAACATTCATCTCTTTGGTATATATGTCATGTTTTTTGTTCGAGAAAGGATTTTATTTTTAAAAATGTAACTTCATCTTGAAAACATATTTTTTTGGCTTGGCAGTTAATATTTTTTGGTAGAAAATTCATCTTTGTTGGTTGAAAATAAACATTTTTTTTAAATTCTACATAACATATTTTAAATAGAACTATTTTGTTGAATTAATATTTTTTGATCGAATAATCACGAAATGTAGGGAAAATCAGTATGAGGTGAATACCAGTACGAACTGAATAATGAAAAAAGTAACTGGGTTTTGAAGCAAAATTTCTGTAACATTTTTCATGAGTAGCAGTATTTAAAAGTTTCATTATTAGCTTTTTCACAACTCTCTTGCTATTTTTGAATTAAAAAGTTTAAAAATGTGATTTTGAAATGTCGATAAAAATTTTGTTTTTTAATGAGAGTTTTGAAAAAGTTGCTTTAGCACTCTTTTACTGGCTTATTTAGTTTTCTAACTTTTGGCCTTAAAGCTGTCTAATGATTATTTCTTTTAATTTTTATCGAAAAAATATTATATATTTTTTTATAACAAGCGTCGTTTGTTACGAGATGAGTTACTTTTCTAAAAAATTCGTCTTTCCATGTTAAAAATTTAATTTCTTTTTTGAAAATTCTTTCTTTTTTTTTTGTTTTTAAAATTTATCTCTTTTTCAAAAAGTTAATCTTTTTGGGTAGAAAAACCATCTTTTTTGTTTGGAAACACTTTTTTTTTGAAAATTCAACTTTATAGGTTGTAGATAGAACTATTTTGTTGAATCCACATTTTTTGATCAATTTATCATGAAATGTAGGGGAAACCAGTATGAGGTGAAAACCAGTACGAACTGAATAACAGAAATAAGTGGCTGGATTTTAAAACAAAGTTTCTGTGGTATTTTTTATAAGTAACAAAAATGAAAGGAGGTTTTAGAATCAGCCTTTCTTCCACTCACTTGCTATTTTTAAATTAAAAAGTTGAAAAATGTATTTTTAATGGCGATAGAAATTTTGTTTTTTTAAGAAAGTTTAAAAAAAATTGCTTTCCTTATTCTTTTACTGGCTTATTTGGTCTTCTAACTTTCGGCTGCAAAGCTGTCCAATAATTATTTCTTTTAATTTAATTCGAAAAAATATCTTTTTTTTTCTAAATAAAAAGTGTAATTTGGTACAAGGTGAAATGCTTCTGCAAAAAATTCGTATTTTCATGTTCAGAATTTGATTTTTTCAAAGAAAACTCTATTTTTATCGTTAAAAAATTTATCTCTTTATCGAAAAGTTAATCTTTTTTTGTAGAAAAGCCATCTTTCTTGTTTGAAAACATTTTTTTTCTTGAAAATTTAACTTAATAGGTTGCAAATAGAATTATTCTATTAAATCTATATTTTTTGGTCAATTTATCCTAAAATGTAGAGGGAACCAGTACGAGGTGAAAACCAGTACGAACTGAATAACGGAAAAAAGTGACTAGATTTTAAAACAAAATTTCTGTGGTATTTTTTATAAGTAACAAAAATGAAAGGAGGTTTCAGAATCAGCCTTTTCACCACTTACTTGCTATTTTTGAATTAAAAAATTGAAAAATGTGATTTTGAAATGTCGATAGAAATTTGTTTTTTTTTTATGAAAGTTTAAAAAAAAATGTCTTTCAGCACTCTTTTACTGGCTTATTTGGTCTTCTAACTTTCGGAATCAAAGCTGTCTGATGATTTTTTTTTTATTTTTATGGAAAAAATATTATATTTTTGTGTCATAAAAAGTGTCGTTTGGTACGACGTAAATTACTTCTGTAAAAAATTCGTCTTTTCATGTTAAAAATTTAATTTTTTTTGTAGAAAATTCTTCTTTTTTTTTGTTTGAAAATTTATCTCTTTTTTAAAAAGTTAATCTTTTTGTGTAGAAAAACCATCTTTTTTGTTTGAAAACATTTTTTTTATTTGGAAAATTCAACTTTATAGATTGTAAATAGAACTATTCTGTTAAATCCACATTTTTTTTATCAATTTATCATGAAATGTAGGGGAAACCAGTATGAGGTGAAAACCAGTACGAACTGAATAAAAAGAAATAAGTGGATGGATTTTAAAACAAAATTTCTGTGGTATTTTTCATGAGTAAAAAAAATGAAAGGAGGTTTTAGAATCAGCTTTTCTACCACTTACTTGCTATTTTTAATTAAAAAGTTGAAAAATGTGATTCTACAATAGCAATAGAAATTTTGCTTTTTAAGGAAAGTTAACAAAAAAATTGCTTTCCGCATTCTTTTACTGGCTTATTCATTCTTCTTACTTCCGGATTTAAAGCTGTCTAATGATTATTTCTTGCAAGTTTTATTGAAAAAAAAATATATTTCTTTTTCATATAAAAAGGGTCGTTCGGTACAAGATGAATAACTTATGTAAAATATTCGTATTTTCATGTTAAAAACTCAATTTTTTTTGTAAAATTTTTTTTTCGCGTTTCAAAATTGATCTTTTTTCAAAAAGTTAATCTTTTTGTGTAGAAAAGTCATCTTTCTTGTTTAAAAACATTTTTTTTTGTTACAAATTTAACTTTATAAGTTGAATGAATGTTAAATTCATATTTTCTGGTCCATTTATCATAAATTGTAGGACAAACCAGTACGAGGTGAAAAACAGTACGAACTGCATAACGGAAAAAAGTGGTGAGATTTTAAAACAAAATTTCTGTGGTATTTTTTATAAGTAGCAATAACGTAAGGAGGTTTCAGAATCACCCTTTTCACCTCTTACTTGCTATTTTTGAATCAAAAACTTAAAAATGTGATTTTTAAATGGCGATAAAAATTTTGCTTTTTTAGAAAAGTTTGGAAAAAATTGCTTTTAGCACTCTTTTACTGGCTTATTTTGTCTTCTAGCTTTCGGCTTTAAAGCTGTCTAACGATTTTTTTTTTTTAATTTTCATCGAAAAAATATCGTATATATATATTTTTTTTTCTTATAAAAAGTAGTAAAAAGTAGTAAAAAGTATAAAGAACTTAAATCTTTTTTTGTAGAAAATATTTTTTTTTTGGTTTGAAAATTTATCTCTTTTTTAAAAAATAAATCTTTTGGTTTAAAAAAGACATCTTTTTTGTTTAAAAACATTTTTTTTTTTAATTCAACTTTATAGGCTGCAAATAAAACTATTCTAATAAATTTAATTTTTTTGGTCAATTTATCATAAAATGTTGTGGAAACCAGTACGAGGTGAAGACCAGTACGAACTGAGTAACGGAAAAAAGTAGCTGGATTTCAAAACAAAATTTCTGTGGTATTTTTCATGAGTAACAAAAATGAAAGGAAGTTTTAGAATCAGCTTTTCTACCACTTTCTTGCTAATTTTGAATGAAAAAGTTGAAAAATGTGATTTTGAAATGGCAACAGAAATTTTGTTTTTTAAGGTTTGTTTAAAAAAAATTGCTTTCCGCATTCTTTTACTGGCTTATTTGGTCTTCTAACTTTCGGATTCAAAGCTGTCTAATGATTATTTCTTTTAGGTTTGATTACAAAAAAATATATTTTATTTTCATATAAAAAGTGTCCTTCGGTACGAGATGAATTACTTATGTAAAATATTCGTCTTTTCATGTTGGAAACTCAATTTTTTTTGTAAAAAATTTTGTTTTTATTGATCTCTTTTTCAAAAAGTTAATCTTTCTGTGTAGAAAAGTCATCTTCCTTGATTAAAAACGTTTTTTTTTGTTTGTTAAAAATTTAACTTTATAGGTTGCAGATAGAACTAAATAAATGTTAACTTTCGTAAAAGAATGTTAAATTCATATTTTTTGGTCAATTTTTATAAATTGTAGGGAAAACCAGTACGAGGTGAAAACCAGTACGAACTGAATAACGGAAAAAAGTGGCGGGATTTTAAAACAAAATTTCTGTGGTATTTTTTGTAAGTAGCAATAACGTAAGGAGGTTTCAGAATCACCCTTTTCACCACTTACTTGCTATTTTCGAATTAGAATGTTGAAAAATGTGATTTTAAAATAGCAATAGAAATGTTGTGTTTTAAGTAAAGTTCAAAAAAAAAATTGCTTTCAGAATGCTTTTACTGTATGATTTGGTCTTCTAACTTTCGGCTTTGAAACTCTCTGATGATTATTTGTTTTGATTTTCATCAGCAAAATATTTTATTATTTTTTTTTTTATATAAAAAGTGTCGTTTGGTACGAGGTGAATTACTTGTGTTGAAAATTCGTCTTTTCATGTTGGAAACTTAATCTTTTTTTGTAGTAAATTATTTTTTTTTTTTTGAGTTCGGAAATTTATCTTTTTTTCAAAAAGTTAATCTTTTTGTGTGGAAAAACTATCTTTCTTGTTTAAAAACCTTTTTTTTTTAATTTAACTTTATAGGTTGTAAATAGAACTATTCTATTAAATTTAAATTTTTTGGTCAATTCATCATGAAATGCAGAGTAAACCAGTACGAGGTGAAAACCAGTACGAACTGAATAACGGAAAAAAGTGTCTAGATTTCAAAACAAAATTTCTGTGGTATTTTAGATGAGTAGCAATAATAAAAGGATGTTTCAGAATCAGCCTTTTTACCTCTAAGTTGCTATTTTTTAATTAAAAAGTTGAAAAATGAGATTCTGTTATGGCGACAGAAATTTTATTTTTTGAGGGAAGTTTGAAAAAAATGTCTTTCAGCATTCGTTCACTGGCTTATTTGGTCTTCTAACTTTCGGCTTCATAGCTGTCTAATTATTACTTCTTTTAATTCTCATCAAAAAAATATTTTATTTAACTTTTTTATAAAAAGTTTCGTTTGATACAAGATGAATTACTTATGTGAAAAATTCGTCTTTTCATGTTGAAAACCTAATTTTTTTTGTAGAAAAAAATTTTTTTTTGGGTTTGAAAATTAATATTTTTTTTCAAAAAGTTGAACTATTTGTGTAGAAAAGCCATCTCTCTTGTTTAAAAACATTTTTTTTAACATTAAAGGTAGTTAATAGAACTATTCTGTTAGATCCACACTTTCTGGTCAATTTATAATGAAATGTAGGGGAAACCAGTATGAGGTGACAACCAGTACGAACTGAATAACGAAAATAAGTGGCTAGATATTAAAACGAAATTTTTGTGGTATTTTTTATAAGTAACAAAAATGAAAGGAGGTTTTAGAATCAGCCTTCCTACCACTTACTTGATACTTTTGAATTTAAAAGTTGAAAAATGTGATTTTGAAATGGCAATAGAAATTTTGTTTTTCAAGGAAAGTGTTAAAAAAATTGCTCTTAGCATTCTTTTACTGGCTTATTTGGTCTTCTAACTTTCGGCTTTAAAGCTGTCTAACGATTATTTCTTTTAATTTTAATCGAGAAAATATTATATTTTTTTTTATAACAGGTGGAATTCAGTACGAGGTGAATTACTTCTGTAAAAAATTTGTTTTTTTTATGTTGAAAATCTAATTTTTTTTGTAGAAAATTCTAATTTTTTTGGTTTAAAAATTTATCTCTTTTTCAAAAAGTTAATCTTTTTGTGTAAAAGAGCGATCTTTTTTGTTAAAATTTTTTTTTCTGAAAATTCAACTTTATAGGTTGTGAACAGAACTATTCTATTAAATTTATATTTTTTGGTTAATTTATCATGAAATGTAGGAGAAACCAGTACGAGGTGAAAAACAGTGCGAACTGTATAACGGAAAAAAGTGGCTGGTTTTCAAAACAAAATTTCTGTAGTATTTTTATGAGGAGCAAAAATAAAAGGAGGTTTTAGAATCAGCCTTCCTACCACTTACTTGATATTTTCGAATTTAAAAGTTAAAAAATGTGATTTTGAAATGGCAATAGAAATTTAGTTTTTTGAGAACAGTTTAAAAAACTTGCTTTCAGTATTCTTGTACTGGCTTATTTGGTCTTCTTACTTTCAGCTTCAAAGCTGTCTCATGATTATTTCTTTTGATTTTTATCAAAAAAAAAAAATTTTTTTTGTTGTAAAAAAAGTGTTGTACGGTACGAGATAAAATACTTGTGTAAAAAATTCGTCTTTTTATGTTAAAAACTTAATTTTTTTTGCAGAAAATTTTTTTTTTCGTGTTTGAAAATTAAAATTATGCAGAGGAAATTCAGAGAAAACCAGTAGGAGGTGAAAACCAGCACGAACTGAATAACGGAAAGAAGTGGCTAGATTCTAAAACAAAATTTCTGTGGTACTTTGTATGAGTAGCAATATTTCAAGGAAGTTTTTACAATCAGCCTTTTTACCACTCGCTTGCTATTTTTTAATTAAAAAATTAAAAAATGTGATTTTGGAATGGCGTTAAAAATTTTGTTTAAGAAAGTTTTTTTTTCAAATTAATTTCACAATTCTTTCAATAGTATGTTTGATTCTTTTAACTTTTGACTTGAAAACTGCCTAATAATGAATTCTTTCATTTTTCATTAAAATATATTTTACGTGTTTTTATGAAAAATGTCGTTCGGTACGAGGTGAATAACTGTTGTGTAAAAAATTGCTCTTTTCGGGTGAAAAATTTAATTGTTTTTTGTAAAAGCTTCGTTTTTTTTGGTTTTGAAATGTTTCTCTTTTCAAAAAAATTAATCTTTTTTGGTACGGAATTCTTTTTTTTGGCTTAAAAATTAATGTTTTTCGGTAGAAAAGTCATCTTGGTTGGTTGAAAATAAATTTTTTCTTTTCTCGAAAGTTCAACTTTACAGGTTACAAATAGAGCAACTTTGTTAAATTCATATTTTTTGATTCATTTATCACAAAATTTAGGGGAAACCAGAACGAGGTGAAAACCAGTACGAACTTAATAACGGAAAATAGTAGCTGGATTTTGAAACAAAATTTCTGTAGTATTTTGTATGAGTAGCAATACTAAAAGAAAGTATTAGAATCAGACTTTTTACTACTTGCTTGCTATTTTTTAATTGAAAAATGTAAAAAATCAGATTTTGAAATATCGTTGAAAATTTGTTTCCTTAAGAAAGTTTTAAAAAAAATTCATTTTGCAGTTTTTTTAATGGTTTGATTCTTCTTACTTTCTGATTAAACACTGTATAATGAATAATTCTTTTATCTTCATGAAAAATATACTTTGCGTGTTTGTATGAAAAATGTTGTTCGGTACGAGGTGAATTAACTCTTTTTTAAAAGATTCGTCTTTTTGGGTTGAATGTTCAATTTAAAAAAAAAAGAAAATTCGTCTTTTTGGTTTGATTATCTCTTTTTCAAAAAATAATTTTTTTTGTAGAAAAGTCATCTTTGTTAGTTCAAAATAAAATTGTTTTTTTAACTTAACTTTACAAGTTACAAATAGAACTACTTTGCTAAATTTATATTTTTTAGTCGATTTTTCACAAAAGATAAGAGAAACCAGTACGAGTTGAAAACCAGTACGAACTGAATAATAGGAAAACCGACTGGGGCTTAAAGAAAAATTCACTAGTATTTTGTTATGAGTAGCAATATTTAAAGGGATGTTATGTTTTTCATTTATCTTTTTTTGTAAAAAAACGTCTGTATTGTTAAAAATTGTTGTATTTTCTTGACATTTTGTCTTGTTTGGTAGAAAATTAATCTTCTTAGTAGAAAATTGATCTATTTAAATGAAATTCAACTATTTATTTGAAAATTAAACTGCTTGGTAGAAAATTAACTTTTTTCTTGAAAATTGGTTTTTTTAATTAGGTTTTTAAACCAAAAATTTAACTATTACATTTCTGGTTGAGAACTTTTACGTTTTAATGTAAAATTCATATATTTGAAAAAAGTCATTTTCTGTAATTCAACTCTTTACGTTACAAATTAAACTTTTTTTTTATTTAATAATTCTTTAAAAAATTTAACTGTTCTGTTGAATTAAATTTTCTAGACGATTTTTTTTTCACGAAATGTAGGGGAAACCAGTACAACGTGAATAATTAATAATGGAAAAAGTGACTTTTGACTTTAATATTGTCTAATTATTAATTCTCTTAATTTTCATCAAAAATATATTTTACGTGTTTTTACATAAATTGTCATTTAGTATCAGGTGGATTGGCTGTTTTGTGAAAAATTGGTCTTTTCTGGTTGAACGTTCAATTTTTCTGTAGAAAATTCGTCTTTTTGGTCAAAAAATTTTCCTATTTTTTTTAAATTTCATCCTGTTCGGTAGAAAGTTAATTTTTTTGGTAAAAAATTCATTTATTTCATTAAAATTCAGCTAATAATTTTTAATCCTAATATTCAGTAGAAATGTCACTTTTTTTAAGATCCATATTTTTAGGTTAAAAATTTTATTAATTAAAAGGAAATTCGTGACTGAAAAATCTTTTTTTTTGTACAAAATTCAACAGTTTTGTAAAAAATTTTTCTTTTTTTTTGGAAACATAACTATTTCACTTTTTATTGAAAATTCATATTTTTTATTTGTCAATTCAACCATTTGATTAAAAATTTATCTTTTTTGGTAAAAAAATTTTTTTTTTTTTTTTAATTTATGTTTTTGTGAAAAAGTTGAATTTCTTGGCTAACAGTTAACTTTTTCTGTTAAAAAATTATGTATTTTATAAAAAAATCGTTTTTTTTCATAAAAAATTATTCTTCTTAATAGAGAATACATTTTTTTAATTTTTCTATTAAGTTAAAAGTTGAAGTAATTTGTTAAAAAATTAGTTTCTGGCTAGAGATGCATCATTATAATTTGAAATCCAACTCTTTCGTTAAAAAAATTACCCATTTTGTTAAAAAATTCTTTTTTTTCTGTTAAAAGATTTTTTCAACTAAAAATTTTATCATTTCATTTTTGGTTCACAATTTATCTTTTCTGGTTATAGATTCTACTATTTGGTTAAAAAATTAACCATATTTTTTGAAAATTACACAATTTTGTACAAAAGTATTTTTTTTGGCTTAAAAGTCAACAGTTTTGATAAAAAATTATTCCTTCTGGTTAAGCATTTATCGATTTTGTTGTGAATTTGTATTTTGTGGTTGACTTTAACTGTTTTTTATTAAAAATATATTTTGGTAAAATACCAACTCTTACATTTTTCTTTGAGAATTTATTTTTTTCAATTAATAATGAATATAATTTATGGCAAATTCAACAGTTTTGTTGAAAAGTTATTTTTTTGGCTGTGGATTTTTATTTAAGTTGAAAATTCATCTCTATGGTTAGGGATTGATCTATTTTGTTGAAAAATCGTCTGTTTTGGTTACGAATTAATTTTATAACTTGAAATTCAACTTTTCCATGTAAAGATTTATGATTTTAGTTAAAAATTCATCTCTTTGGTTGAAAATTGTACTATTTTGTTCAAAAATTGTTGTTTTTTAGTTGCAAATGCAAGTACTTGGTTGAAAGTTCATACATTTTGCTAAAAACTAAACACTTCCGTTTAAAATTTAATAACTTAAAAAAAAAAAAATTAATTCAAAAAATTAATTTTTTTAAATAATAGATTTAAATTATTGTTTTATGAATTTATGCACAATTTTCTTCAACAGCTGGTCAGAATGTTCTTAAATGTGAATATTCACTTCGTACCAGCAGAGTACCATCTGAATAAAATTTTAAAGTGTCCTGCCTTATCGACATCGAAACCGCTCCACAGCTAAAGTGGTTCGTGTCCATGCTCAGTTTCCAGAATATTCTCGAAAGTTCCTGATAAAGTCCGAAATTGCGAGAGACGAATTTTCGTGAGCAAGATCAAGATCATTTATCATCTCAATTAAGCATTTTGCTTAAACACTTTTGAGGTTATATTATGATTTGTCTTTGAATTTTTCACGGCATTATATAGTTATGATAAAAACAAAGAGAAACGAAACTAAAGTGTTTACGTAAAGTGCTGAATTAAGATAATAAATGACCTTGAATTTGTTTACGCAAATTTGTCTCTAACCTTCAAGCAATAGAACGGACACGAACCACTTTAGCTGTGGATTGGTCTCGATGTCGGTAAGGTAGAAATTTGTATCTAGAAACGCCCTTGGTATGTAAGACTTTCCTCAAATGTTAATCATTCATCAATATCTTGACATCAAAAATTTTTCTATCCAGTTCGAACTGGTTTCTACTATAATCAACCATACTTGTGCCACTTTAGATGCATTTGTGTTATGATAATTTCTACCTAAACATGAAGCCCACGGCATTTTTTGATTGCATGTTAAAACATTTTTTATGAACAGGCGTCGGTCACTGATAATTTTAGGTTTGGGATCAGCTCAAGAGCAAACTCAAAAAAGAATCAAATTAACTCAATGAATTATCAAAGAGCAATCGTTAATTAGCTCGACTAATTGCCACCCAGTGCCTGCGGAGAAGTTAACTCCGGTGATTTATTGCGCTCTGATTCGATATAATTAAATGAATGAGACTATTGTAAAGTTGAATGAAAAATAACGATGATTATTTGAATATCCATTTAGAAAAATTGTGTAGAAACAATTTTTAAGGAAATCACAAATTCGCAGACTTTCCCCTATTCCCCTATACCCCTCTTTCCCCTTTTTAAAAAAGTCCTCTCGTTTTCATCTTATTTTGTTGAAAATTCATCTTTTAAAGTTAAAAATTAAATATGTGGTAGAAATTCACCTTTTCTTGTTAAAAATGCAACTTTTTTGTTAAAAAGTAATCACTTTTGATTCAAAATTCAACTATTTTGGTAAAAAATATTCTTCTTTTCTTGAATTCAATATTTTGTTTAAAATTCATTTTGCTGAGCTGAAAATTCAACTATTTTATTAAAAATTTCTCTTTTTTTCATTTGAAAATTAAACTGTTCAAAAAAAATTTACCTTTTTTGTTAAAAATGCAAGTTTTTGTTTTAAATTTGGTTTTGGTTGGGGACTCAACTATTTTGTATAAAATTTATCTTGCTTGGTGGAAAATGTTATTGTTTTGTTAAAAATTTTTTTTTTTTAGTTAAAAATTTAACTATTTAGTCAAAAATTCACTTTTTGTGGTTAAAAGTGGACATTTTTTGTTAAAATTTAGTTCCGGTTAAGGATTCAACTATTTTGCTGAAATTTCGTCTTCTTTTTTTGAATTCAATTTTTTTTTCAAAAGTCATCTCGCTTGTTGAAAAATTCACCTTTTTTGTTTAAAACTCGTCTTTTTGATTCGGAAATTCGACTATTTAGTAAAAAATTTACCTTTTATTTTTTGTTATAAATGCAACTTTTTTTCTAAAATTTGAGCTTTTTTAGTTGAACATTCAACTATTTTGTTGAAAATTCAATTACTTTTTTGAACATTTTTTTTGTTGCATAAAATAAATTTCTTTTGGTTAAGGATCCAAATATATTGTTGAGAATTCAATTACTTTGTTAAAAATTTGTCTTTTTTTGTAGAAAATAAATTTTTTTGGGTTGAAGATTCAACTTTTTTGTTGGAAATTCAATTACATTGTTGAATATTTTTCTTTTTGAGTTAAAAATTTAAATATTTGGTAGAAAATTCACCTTTTTTGTTAAAAAATTAATCATTTTGGTTGAAGATTCAACTATTTTAATGAATATTCAAGTATTTTGTTAAAAATTTGTGTTTTTTGGTAAAAAATAATTTTTCTAAATTAAGGATTTAACTGCTTTGTTAAAAATTTATGTTTTTCTCTTAAATTTAACTATTTTGTTTAAAATCATCTTTCTCGGTAGAAAATTAAACTTTTTGTAAAAAATTATTCTTTATGATTTCAAAATTCAAATATTTGGTAGAAAATTTACTTTTTTTTTGTAAAAAATGTAACTTTTTGATTAAAAGCTGATTCTCTTTGGTTGAGAATTCAACTATTTTGATAAAAATTCAAATATTTTCTTGAAAATTTGTTTTATTTTGGTTAAAAATCAATTATTTTTGCTTGAAGAATTATCTTTTTTGTTCCAAATTTGTCTTCTTTTCTTGAAATCAACTACTTTGTTTGGAAGTCATCTTGCACGGTTGGAAAATTTAACTTTTTTGTTAAAAATTCTATTTTTTTGAGCTAAAAATTCAAATTTTTGGTAGAAAATTACTTTTTTGGTTAAAAATGCAACTTTTTGCATAAAATTTTTTTTTTTTTTTTTGAAAAATTCTTTTTTTTTAGTTAAAAATTTAAATGTTTGGTAGAAAATTGACCTTTTTTGAATAAGAATGCAACTTGCTAGTTAAAATTTAATTTTTTTTTGGTTGAGGATTCAATTATTCTGAAAAAAATTTAAGTATTTTGCTCATATTTTTTTTCTGGTAGAAAATGGATTTTCTTGGTTTAGGATTTAACTATTTTGATAGAAAATTAAACTATTTGGTCGAAAATTAACATTTCTTTAAAATTAATATTTTCATGTTGAAAATCCAATTGTTTAATAGAAAAGTGATCTTTTGTGTCGAAAATTCACTTTTTTGTTTTAAAATCATATTTTCGAAATAATAATTTCACTTTTTTTTTTTGAAAATTTGTATCTTTTGTCATAAAAATGATATAATTTAAAAAATATATTTTCATTTTTGACTAAAAAATCTGTCTTGTTCTCAATTTTTTCCGTTTTGTTGAAAATTAATTTTTCAATACAAAATTTAAGTATTTCATTTTTGGTTAAAATCTTACCTTTTTCAGTTAAAAATACATATATTTGTTAGAAAATTTAATTATTTTGTTGAAAATTTAATTATTTTTTTCTATTTGTAATTTTTCTTTGGTTGTAGTTTTATACCTTCTGTGTGTAAATTCGATTATTTCATCGAAATTTTATCAATTAGTTGAAAATTAAATTAATTTGTTGAAAGTTTAGTTGCTTTTATATAGTTATCTCTTTAACAAAAATTCAAATATTTTGTTGAAAGTTCATTTACTTTGTAAAAAATTCGTCTTCTGTAGGTTGAAAATTCAACCATTTGGTGAAAAAATCTTCGTTTTGGGTTTACAAATCAACTGTTTTGACTTTGTTGAAAATGCAGTATGTTTCAGATAAAAAATCAAATAATTTAAAGCATTTTATATTGAGTTTTGTATGGTGTTAAACTTAATTTAAATAATTATAGTAAAATATATAAATTATAATTTGAATATTTGAATACCAATTGATCCGATATTAATGAACGAGAGTCTAGTTAGTCGCATCAGAAAAGTAATAATGATGATCACGCCCCTCGTAAATCCGGCAAAGATCAGAAGATAATTGAATGCCTCTGCAATCGTTTAATCATCAGAAATCACGATTGCTCAGTCTCTAATACATCGGGACCAGACCGAGTCTTTTCTCTAATTTATTCTAATGATATGCCGCCCTAACAATGAGGCACAATTCATCGAGCATCCTCCTACACCTTAGGATAGGACAATAGTATCATGCCATTCAGTTTTCATTTTTCCTCAGAATTCTTTCATTAGCATTTCTCGATGTCTAATAACGAGGCGCATTTGCAAAAGAGAAACCATATTTCTCAATTATTCGACGATCGCGTGTACCAGTTTGTCTAGAAATTAAACTTTAAGGATGAACGTGATTTAATTTTTTCACTAACATGGACCTAAGGTCTCAAAGAACACTTTTCTTATATTAAATTAAATAAGTGAAAAGGTTTTTATTTTTTATTTTTTATATTTGAATTTATATTGTTTCGCTTGTTGAAGCATGGTGCGGTCTTGGAGACCGCACTGCTGTACCTAAAGGTAAAGGTTGTTGATGATGTTCAGACCTCATAGTCACTACGCTGTTGACAATATTTGACACTTTTTTTGTGCAATAACACTATTTTGCTACTATTTCCAAAAAAATGACACCGATGACACAAATAATCTTTATCTTTAATTAAAAAATGTTGTTATCTTCTTTGATAATTAGCACAATTTTTCGAGCATCCTCAGAATAGGACAATAGTATCATGCTATTCATTTTTCATTTTTTGCAGAATACTTAAATTAGCATTTCTCAATGCCTAATGACGAGGCGCGTTTACAAAAAAGAAAAAAATATTTGTCAATTATAAGAAGATCATGTGTACCAGTTTGCCTAGAAATTAAACTTTGGGTATGAACCTGATTTAATTTTTTCACTAACATGGACCTAAGGCCTCAAAGAGCACTCTTCTTTTATTAAATTAAATAAGTAAAAGAGTTTTTGTTTTTTATTTTTTATATTTAGATTCATATTGTTTCGCTTGTTGAAGCATGGTGCGGTCTTTGAGACCGCACTTCCGTACCTAAAGGTATAGGTTGTTGATGATGTTCAGACCTCATAGTCACTACGCTATTGACAATATTTGACACTTTTTTTGTGCAATGACACTTTTTTGCTACTATTTCGGAAAAAATGACATCGATGACACAAATTTTCTTCATCTTTCTCTAAAAAATTTTGTTGATCTTTGATGATTGGCACAATTCTTCGAGCATCCTCAGGATAGGACAGTAGTATCATGCCATTCATTTTTAATTTGTTCCCAAAATACTTTTATTAGCATTTTTCGATCCCTAATGACAAGGCGCCTTTACAAAAGAGAAAAAATGTTTTTTAATTATAAGAAGATCATGTGCACCAGTTTGCCTAGAAATTACACTTTGAGTATAGACGTGATTTAATTTTTTCACTAACATGGACCTAAGGTCTCAAAAAAACACTTTTCTCATATCAAATTAAAAAAGTGAAAAAGTTTTTGTTATTTATTTCTTATATTTGAAATTATATTGTTTTGCTTGCTAAAGCGTGGTGCGGTCTTTGAGACCGCACTGCTGTACCTAATCTTTGATAATTGGCACAATTCATTAAGCATCCTTAGGATAGGACAATAGTATCATGCCATTCATTTTTCATTTTTCCAGAAAACTTTTATTAGCATTTCTCGATGCCCAATGACAAGGCGCGTTTACAAAAGAGAAAAAAATATTTCTTAATCATAAAATGATCATGTGTACCAGTTTGCCTAGAAATTAAACTTTGAGTATAGACGTGATTTCATTCTTTCAGTAGCATAGACCTAAGGTCCTATAGACCACTGTATACCTATATTAAATAAAATAAGTAAAGAAGTTTTTGTTTTGTATTTTTTTAAATGTTGCATTTGTATTGTTTTGTTTGTGTACAAAGGACATTGTGCAAAGTAAAAAATTAATGAATTTTATAATCTTTTATTATTAATAATCTTTTGCACCAGTAAGAGGGTGGACCCACATATCAGAAGCATGGTGCGGTATTTGAGACCGCACTTCCATACCTAATTAAAAATTGTTGATGGTGTTCAGACCTTGTATTTACTATACTTTTAACAGTATTTGATACTTTTTGTGATCAATGGGACTTTGCTACTATTTCGAAGAAATGACACTGAAGAAACTATTTTCTTTACTTTTGCTTGAAAAATATTTTTGATCTGCTTTGATAATTGGCACAATTCATCGAGCATTCTAAGGATAGGACAGTAGTATCATGTCAGTCAATAGTTATTTTTCCTCATATATCTTTTACTGGTAATTCTCGATGCCCGATAACGATGCTACTTTGCAAATAAAAAAAAAATTCTCTCAATTATATATCGATTGCGAGTATCAGTTAGCCTGGGTATTAACCTTTAAGTGTAGACGTGATCTCATTTTTTCACTAACATGGAGACACTATTTTGCTACTATTTTAGAAAGAATGACACTAAAGACACTATTTTCTTTACTCTGACTTAAAAAATATTTTTGATCTTCTTTGATCATTGGCACAATTCATCGAGCATCCTTAAGATAGAACAATAGTATCATGCCATTCATTTTTTATTTTTCCTCACAATTCTTTCATTAGCATTTTTAGATGGCAAAAGTGAGGCGCGTTCGCAAAAGGAAAAAAATATTCCTCAATTTTATGACGATCGCGTGTACCAGTATGTCTGGAAGTTAACCTTTGAGCATTGACATGATTTTATTTTTTCACTAACATGGACCTACAGTTCCAAAGAACACTTTTTTTATATCAAATGCGATAAATAAAGAAGTTTTTGTTTTATATTTTTTTATTTGTGTTTGTATTTTTTTGCTTGTATATAAAGGGAAATCGTAATAAATAAAAAATTTATTAATTTTATAAACTTTTATTACTAATAATCTTTAACGCCAGTGGGAGGTGGGATCCACATATCAGAAGCATGGTGCGGTCTTTCATACCACACTTCCGTACCTTAAAGGTAAATGATGTTCAGCCCACGTGTAGACTACACTTTTGACACTGGTACTTTCTTTTAGCAATGACACTATTTTGCTACTATTTCGAAAAAGTGACACTGAAGGCACTATTTTTTTCACCTATCTTTAAAGAATCTGTTTGATCATCTTTGATAATTTTCACAATTCTTCGAGCATCCTTAGGATCGGACAATAGTATCATGCCATTCGTTGTTTATTTTTCCTTAGAATTCTTTATTTGGCATTTCTCAATGCTTAATAAACAAGATCGTTTGTTATTGAGAAAAAAATTTGTTTGATAATATGACGTTCGCCTTTAACAGTTTGCCTGAAAATTGACCTTTATGTATGAACGTGATATTATTTGTTCACTAACATGAACTTGAGGTACCAAAGGACACTGTATATATTTATATCTAATTCAATAAGTAAAAAAGTTTGTGTAGTCTTACTCAGACAAGTATTAAGAGTCATTGTTATAAATAAAAAAATTAATCAATTTTATTAGTTTTTATTATTAATAATCTTCTACGCCAGTGGGAGGAGGGACCCAGTTATCAAAAGCATAGTTTCTTTGACACCGCACTTCCATACCTAAAGGTAAAGGTTGTTGATGATGTTCAGGCCTCGTGCTCTCTGTATGAATTATTTTTAACTATGTTCAATAATAAACTTTGTCATTAACGAAGAAGAGTATGTGTTTTTTTTAAATCAAAACTCATGAACCATTTGATGTACCAAAATCAGAACACACAAAAGTTGACAAATCAAAATGAGATTTCTAAATACGGCATTTCCGGGTCATTAGACCACAAAAAAGAGAGGTGGTTTAACAAAGCTGAAATAAGTATGATTCAGAAGTGATTTATGTTCTGGAGAAACTTAATTCATTAGATGACTTTAATTGTGTCGATTTAGGAAATATCACCTATGCTTGTCTCAGAGGAGAGTCACGCGAACTTCTCGTGATGAAAGTCTTTTTAGAAAATGAATTATGGTTGCTGAGATTGTATAGTATAGTTAACATTGGAATTTATAGTAAAAGTATCTTAATTAACCAAAAAAGTAGTACTTTATTTATTTTTTTAGCAATTTAACTAGTTCGCTAGATTGACTGAAATAGCGTTACTATTTGGTTTATCTTTTTTGTTGATAATTTAAAAATTTTGGTAAAAAGTAATCCTTTTTATTTGAAAATTTCGCGTGAGCTTTGTTCAAGCGGAGTAATTCACCATTATTTTATGTTCCTCGGATCCGCTATTTGCTGATCAGAAAAAAAAGATCCAAAATCTCAACAGAAGCATAGCACATCATTTTGATCACATTTCGGAATCAAATAGATCAACTAGCATTTACTGTGTAGTGTAAATTTAAATTTACAACTATCTTTGGTTACAACTACCCGGTTGGCCTTTGCACGGGCCAACGGAGACGCGACGAGAGTAGCTGTACTCATACTGATCGCGATCACTTGCTCACTCTCCATATTGTGCAAGATAATGTTAAAGCTTATCTTGATTAAAATAGCGACCGTCTTATTATTAGAACAAAAGCTGCTATTCACCTTTTGTCTTTCGAAATAAGGATAATAAGGACAATAAAAAACTGGATCAACTTTCTAAAAACGGTCATAATGTTTGCTTTATTACCGAGAGTCAGCAGGAAATTTAAAAAATCAGGTTTACGACTCTGTATGAAAGAGTGGGTCTAAGCTAACACTTGCTTTTTTAAAGAAAAATATAAGCCGTGTGTAAGATTGTGTTTTTATTTTGTATAGCATCGTCCACTATAATCAAGTATATTCATCTTACGTAAAAAAAGTTGCAGAACATGAATATGGTGTTAAATTTTCATTTTCTGTATCACAAGTTCAATAGTTATTTTCTCCTTACAAAATAAAAATTCTACATTAAAAAAATTATTAGGCACTACTTTGCTACTATTTTTCAAATATGTGTGCTACTATTGACACTATTTTGAAATTCACGAATGAGTCTAAAGCCTCTTATAATTTTCTCGAATTATGAAATTCTTGCTGCATCTAAATGTCCTGGTGCCAATGACCATTCTGCGAGGCATGTTCCTCTATCAATTAAATGACGATACCGTGGCGGTTCATGTGTTATTTTATAGTGTCGCGTAACAGGTTTATGGTTCATGACCTTGGGCAACAGTTGAGTGGTGCATTTTCTATAAAACATCGTATCACAGGACTCGGGAACCTATCGGTTGTACAAGGTATTCTTTCATAGTGTCTTACATCACTGAGAGAAACTAGAGATTAAAAAAAATCAGGCTTACGATTATTTAGGGATGAGTAAGTCTTAGCTGACACTTGCTTTCGTAAAAAAAAATTTAAGCCGTGTGGAAGATTGTGTTTTTATTTTGTATAGCATCGTCTACTATAATCAAGTATATTCATCTTACGTAAAAAAAAGTTGCTGAAGATAAATGTGTTGTTAAATTTTCATTTCACGTATCACAAGTTCAATAGTTATTTTCTCCTTAAAAAATAACAATGTCACATTCGAAAAATTGATAGACAATATTTTGCTACTATTTTTCAAATAAGTATGCTACTATTGACACAATCTTGAAATTTACGAATGAGTCTAAAGCCTCTTATAATTTTCTCGAATTATGAAATTTTTGTTGCATTTAGATGTCCTGGTGACAATGACCATCCTGCGAGGCATGTTCCTTTATCAATTGGATGACAATACCTTGACCGTTCATGTGTGATGCATAGTTTCGCGTTACAGGTTTATGGTTCAGGACCTTGCGCAACGGGTGAGTGGTGCATTTTCTATAAAACATCGTATCGCAGGTCTTAGGAACCTATCATTTGCACACGGTATTTTTTTTATAGTGTTTTACATCACCGAGAGAAACTAGGAAATTAAAAAATCAGGCTTACGATTATTTATGGATGAGTAAGTCTAATCCGACACTTGCTTTCTAAAAGAAAAATATAAGCCGTGTGAAAGCTTGTGTTTCTATTTTGTATAGCATCGTCCACTATAATTAAGTAAGTTCATCTCACGTAGAAAAGGTGCTAAGCATTAATGTGTTGTTAAATTCTTTTTTTCTAGATCACAATTCAAGGAGTTATTTTTCCTTCGAAAAATATCATTGTAACATAAAAAAAATAAAAGACACTGTCTTTTTACTATTTTTCAAAAATTTATGCTACTATTGACACTATTTTGAATTTTACAAATAATTTCGAGGCCTTTGATAGTATTCTCGATTTGTTTAATCTTAATTGTCACTAGATGTCCTGGTAACAATGAACTTTCTGTGAGTCACGTTCCTGTATTAATTGGATAAAAATACTGTGACGGTTAATAAATGTTATGAATAGTTTCGCGTAACAGGTTTATGGTCCAGGACCTTGCGCAGCGGGTGGGTGGTGATCTTCTATAAGACATCGTACCACAGTGCTTGGTAACCTATCGGTTGTCTAAGGAATTTATTCATAATCTTGGACATCACTGAGGCAGCAGAAAACTTTTAAAATGAGGTTCACGATTATGTAGGGAAGAGTAGGGCTTAGCCGACAGTAGCATTATGTAGTAAACTAAATGCTCGATTCAACCATACCCAATACGTTGTTAAACAAAATTAAAAAAAAAATTGAAAAATGATTCTTAAAAAAGTGTCGACTCAGCCCCACTCTACCCCGCTTAGAAGTTTATTCATATAACCACACCGAGGAAAAATCAAATCTGTTATTCTACTGGAGAGCTCGGTTATCTGAACTGGTAATCCGTTGTAATCCAAAAGTCTAGTGTAATCCTGAATAATTTACTTGTAATTCGGAGTAATTCCAGTGTTCCGGAGTAATCCCAGTGTTCCGGAGTAATTCACTTGTATTCCTGAGTAATCCCGTTCTAATCTGGAATTATCTAGATATCAGTCGGAGTGATCCACCTGTAATCCAGAGTAATCTACTTCTTATCTAGGTAGAAAATTAACCTTTTCCGCTGAAAATTTATGTTTTTGGTTGAAAATTCACCTGTATGGTCTAAACTCAAACTTCTTTGTTGAAAATTCATTCTGGTGTTCAAAGATCCTTGATTTTAGTTACAAATTTTTTGATTGAAAATTTAACTATTTTGTTAAAAATTCGACTTTAAGGACTTGAAATTTAACTATTTTAGTAAAAAATTCATTTGTTTGCTCAAAAATTCAAATATTTTGTTAAAAATTTGTCTCCCCGGATTGAAAATTCAACTATTTTGGTAGAAAATTCCAGTATTTTTTCGAAAATTTAACTGTTTTGTTAGAAATCCACCTTTTTGGATTGAAAATGTAACTATTCTGTTAGAAGCTTGATTTCTTTGGCTGAAAATTCAACTTCATTGTTAAAAATTTTTTTGTTTGTTAAAAGCTAATTTTTCTAACGGCTAATTTGATTATTAAATTTTTTCTTGAAATTTTTTTTCAGTTGAAGATCTAACTTTTTGGTTTAAGATTTTTCTTTTCTTGTTGAAAATTCATTTTTATGGATTAAACATTAAACTATTTTGTTGAATAATTTATTTCCTCGGCTAAAAATTTAACTTTATTGTTAAAAATTTTTTTCTTGGTAAAATCTAATTATTTAACGGCAAATTTAATTATTCAATTTTTAGTTGAATTTTTATTTAGTTAAAGATTCAACTGCTTCGTTAAAAAATTCTGTTTTTCAGTTGAAAATTTATGCATTTTGTGAAAGATTCGTCTTTTTTGGTCAAGAATTAATTTTTTTGGTTAAAAATTAATTTTCTTGGTTGAAAATTATTTCTCTTGACTGAAGATTTATATTTTTGATTCAAAAATCATTTTTATGGTTGAAAATGGATCTGTATTGGTCCAAAATTAATTTTTTTTCATAAATTAATTTTTTTAACTGAAAATTGAATTATTTTATTTTAATTTAATTGTTTTTAGTTGAAATATGAACTGTTTAGTTGAAATTTTTTATTTAGTAACAATTCATGTGTTTTGGTAAACATTCGTCATTTTTGGAAGAAAATTCATCATTGTTTAAAAAAATCCATTTTTTTCGATAAAAATTGATATTTATTGCCCAAAAGAAGTTTTTTTGATTAAAAACTAATTTTTTTCAACTACAAATTTCATTATTTTATTTTTATTAATTTTTTTTTAGTTGAAGATTATGCTGCTTGGTTAAAAATTTCTCTTTTTTAGTTAAAAATTAATATATTTTGTGAAAGATTTCTCTTTTTTGTAGAAAACTAATAATTTTGGTTGAAAATTTTTCTTTTCGATGAAAAGTCATTTTTATGGTTAAAAATTTATCATTATTGTTGAAAATTCGTTTCCTATTCAAAATTAATTTGTTTTAACTACAAATTTAATCATTTTATTTTAAGTGGATTTTTTTAAAGTTAAAGATTCAACTTTTTAGGTAAAAATTTCTCTTTTTTAGTTAAAAATTAATTTGGTTTTGTGGATTACTTATCAATCTTGGTAGGAAATGAATCTTTTTGGTTCAAAATCAATTTCTATTGTAGAAATTTATCAGTATTGTTAAAATTTGTTCTTCAAATTAATGTTTTTATCTTAAAATTTAACTATTTTATTTTTGATTATAAACTAATATCTCTTAGTTATATTAAAAATTTAACTCTTTGATTGAAAGTTCATGTATTGTGTTAAAATTTCATTTTTTTGTAGAAAATTAAAATTCTTGCCTTAAAATTTTTCTTTTTGATTAGAAACCTAATTATTTTCTTGAAGATTCAACTATTTTTTCTAAAATTGATTTATTTTGTTAAAAAATCATCTTTTTTGGTAGAAAATTTATCTTTTTGCTTAAATATTTATCTTTTTGGTTGAAAATTAAACTATTATAGTGAAAATTTTTTATATTTTAATTTGATTTCGTATCTTTTTTGGCTCAAAAATTAATTTTTTTTTCGCTGAGAATTTAACTATACTATTTTGGATTATAAATTTAGTTTTTTTCAGTTAAAAGATTATGTATTTCGCTAACAATTTATTTTTATTGTAAAAAGTTAATTTTTTTTGCTAAAAAATTCAATTGTTGGTTAAAACTCCATGTATTTTGTTAATAATTAGTCTCTTTTGGTTAAAAATCAGTTTTCTTGACTAAAAACTCATCTTCTTTGTCGAACGTAAAACCGCTTTGCTAAAAATTTATTTTTGGTTTAAAATGCATTATTTTTTCAAAAATTAATCTGTTTGGTTGAAAAATTGAATATTTTGTGGAAAAATCGTTGTTTTTTGGTTAAAAGTTCATTTTCAAACTTAAAATTTACCTATTCAAGTCAACAGGGCATCATTTTAGTTGAAAATTGAACTATTTTGTCAAAAAATCTTTGTTTTTTTTTGCTTGAAAATTATTCTGTTAATTTAATTTTTGTTAGAACTAGATGTCCTGGTTACAATGACCATTCTGTGAGGCACGTTTCTGTATCAATTGGATGACAACACCGTGACGGTTCATAAATGTTATGAATAGTTTCGCGTAACAGGTTTATGGTTCAGGACCTTGCGCAGCGGGTGGGTGGTAAATCTTCTATATAAAACATCATATCGCAGGACTCGGGAACCTATCGGTTGTCCAAGGTATTTCTGCATAATCTTTGACATCACAAGAGGATTATTGATGTACCGCTTTTTCAAACATTGATTTGAATAACGCCGTCTATTCTTGTATTGTCGGCTCTCCGGCTCAAACAGCTTATTGTACTTTGAGTGAAGATGGCAACAAATTTTTTCTTATGAACTCTTAGCAAGTGATCGGTCACGATGTGTCTTTCTTCAACGCTGATGACGCTTTTCCTTTCATGAAAGATTCTACTTCTAAGATGCACGTTCTTGCACTTCAGGTTTTTATTTTTTGATTCATCGTCATTGTTCATTTGTCAAAACTGAAAAACAATGAAATTTTTTTTAATATTCGGATTGCTCAATATAAATCAATTTTGGTTAAATTTTGTTTCAGTAAATTTTGAAGTCTTTTCTTTGTTCAAAATGCATCTTCATTTTTTTCTCTACACTCTCCACTGGTTGCAACTTTCTTCTAAGTGACCTATAAGTATGGTAATTCGGTCGAGCAACCTCCTCACCTTTGATACGAGTAATAACGCTATACTCGCTGCATGTCGCGAAGGTGGTACAGTGCGGGAGTGCCGAGTGAATCGAGAAGGCGGCCAGGTGAACCTCGAACAGCACCACAGGTGAATACGGATCGCATATTGTATAGGCAGACACAATTTTCTGGATTGGTGTGACATCCATGCAACACAAGTTTTTCAAGTAATAAATTCATCTATAAAAGCTCATCAAAACGCCGCACAAAGGGTAGTTTCCATTTGTTAGGTGATGTAGTTGTCAACTGCTTGCAACGTTTTGATACCCCGCGTTATTGTCTGGCGTCGAAAAGTTCAAAAGTCCAAGCCAAAAACGCCCCTGGCGCCGACTGGAGTTCGAATGGCTACGGTTTCTTTGGTTAAATCGATTCCGGTACCATGATCGCTCCAGGCACGGCTTATAAGACACACACCTACTTGTATCTTCATTCTGTTATGAAACGAGTTCCTATTGCGCAAACCCGAAACAGTTCCAATCCGGAATGCGAGTTACTTTTATCTGGATTGACCAAATCGATCAAAGCAGATTTGTCGGATCACAAGAGAAATTGTTATCAGTTTTGTTATTTTTTTAATTGGCTACCAGTTTTTACACCTGGGGTCTTCACAATCCGCAAGTGCAGCCTTATCCAGGATCAGCTGGCCATTTTTAGGATCTACTAGCTTTCTTCGACGAGAAACTGAAAGAAACTTGATCATCCTTCAAAAGAAAATTTTAGTTAGGAGAGTTCAGTTCGTAATTCTGAACATTAAGCGCCCCAGTTTTTTTGATGTGCAAGAAGCAACTCCTGGAAAAATTACGAGTCAGTTAAAGGATGGGGATCCTTTATAACAGTTCTGTGTCAATGCTGAGTAGATCCAATCTGTTGGCCTGGGATAGACAGTAGATGCAGGATCTACCTTTGGAGACCCCTGGTTCACACTCATATCGAGATTAAGATCATTAGCGACTATATTGGGTATCAAATACTTTGATTTCTTTTGATGGTACATAGTTCGTATTATGATTCAGATTTGTTATTGAATTTTTTTTATCTTAACTAAGAATCGTTGTTTGTGACTAGCGGGAGAATATCTAAATAAACGAGAACGTACGATACTGATTAGTCGCTTATATCAGCGGAATGGTCTGGATACAAATACGCGTTGTAGATCCGTCGTTACTCCGAGTGCGCTCAGATTTCCATAATATTGCCTACCTTCGGTAGGTATACCGGCGAAAGCAAAGCATAGTTAGTGGCACGAGTTAACATTTGACGCAGCTGGAATACTAAACTAAAGTTGTGCCTCAGAGGCAGAGGTCCCGGGACTGAAAGGTTGGCTGCTGTCTTCTGTCTGATTTGCTTCGCTTCGTTATGTAAGGGATGTCACAGCACGCGTCCTGCTAGACCGAGGCTGATCACGACTCCAGATAACGAATAGGTAACGATCCGATTATGTTTCCCAGATGAAGCCAATTATGGGAGGACGCCAAACAGGAAAAGTCTCTTCGGCTGCTTGCCATTCGCGGACTAGTTGCATCAATGCCTCCTTAGCAGGTCGAATCCACCCCCGCTCCTCAAGGATCATCTTAGCCACGTAGCACAGTTCTCGAAAAAAACCAGGTCTGCGCCAGGTTTTTTTGGGAAAAGCATAGGTTTAAACCGGGGACAGACCTGGTTTTTTTCAGGAAGTGTGCTAGGCAGGTTAGTGAGCAGTGAGCACAGACTATATTAGAATTAGATATCTCAAGATTCCTACGTTACCGGCTTGGAAGACACTTGATAGCTCAAGTGGTTTGTGTCCGCGCTAAGTTTCTAGAATTAGGTTATTTTTCATTTGTTCTTGCATTTTCTACTGTGCAATATAGTTAATAGAAGACAAGGATTTAGTGCTTTTTTTTCTAAAAAAAAATGGTGACTATTGACACTTTAAAGCATCAGGGGAAACTGGAGATACTGATATTTCGTTTGTTTTCAAAAACCTTCCTCTTTTCCTAATTTTTTTGGTTAAATTCAAACTGAATTAATAAAACTCAATAAGATAATCCTACTATTTTTGGTTGAATTTTAATTCTTTCTAGTTGAAAAGACTATAATTCTATTTTTTGTTCAGATTTTATTACAATTAATTGAAAATTCTACCATTTGGCTGGAAATTCACCCATCTTCTTAGAGATTTGTCTTTTTGGTAGAGAATATATTTTTATAGTTGAGGATTAAAGTGTTTTGTCAAAAACTCTTTTTTTAAATTATTTTTTATTTAAAATTAAAATATAATTTGGTTGAAATATAAACTATAATATGTTTTGTTAAGAATTCTTTTTGTTGCGAATTCAAATTTATAGTGAAAAATTAAACTGTTTAGTTGTTAATAACCCTTTTTGGTTAAAAATTCATATTTTCGAGTTAAAATTTTAATTGTTTTGCAGAAAACTCGTCCTTCTGGTTTGAAAATTTATATCTTTTTGTAAAAATTTCATTTCTTTAGAAAAAATGCATCTGTTCGGTTGAAAATTCTTGTGTTTTGTTTGATTTTCTTTATGAAACTTAAATCTTTTGGATTGAAAATTTATCTTTTGGGCTGAAAATTTCACAATTTTGGCAAAATATGCAATTATTTAGTTGTGAATAAAACATTTTGTTTTAAAAATTTACCCCTGTAGTTGAAAATTAAACTACGTGGTAAAAAAGTAATTATTTAATTTAAAATTAACTTTTTTGTTGAAAATTCATATTTTCAGGTAAAAATTCAATTGTTTGTAGACAATTCTTTCTCTTAGTTAAAACAGTCATATATTATGACAATAATTTAATTTCTTGTTTAAAAATGCAACCCTTTTGCACAAAATTCTCTCTTCTGGTTTGAAAATACATAAATTTGGACAATGATTTCATTTTTTCCAAAAAAAAAATTGCAACAGTTTTGTTGAAAATTCGTCTTTTTGTCTTAAAAATTTAACTATTTTGGTAGAAAATTGAAATATTTATTTGAAAGCTTAATTATTTAATACAAATATAAAATATTTATAAAAAATATGGTAATATAACAAATATGGTAGAAAATTCAACTATTTGGTTGAAAATAAAACTGTTGATTTAAAAGCTCAACTATTTAATACAAATATAAATTTTTTGTTGAAAATTCATATTTTCGGGTTAAAGATTTACATGTTTGGGATGAAAACTCATATGTTTAGGATTAAAATTTAACTATTTGTTAAGGAATGAAACTATTCGGTTGAAAATTTAACCATTTATTTGAAAGCTTAGCTATTCATACAAATATAAATTTTAGGTTAAAAATTTATATTTTTACGTTAAAAATTAATATTTTTAGGTTGAAAATTGAACTATTTTAGTAGAAAATTTGAACTATATTTGATTGTGAATTTAATTATTTTGTATGAAAATTAAACTATTTATTTAAAAAATTAACTCATGGTTTGAAAATTAAACTGTTTGGTTGAGAATTAAACTATTTGGTTGAAAATTCAACAATTTTAGATCAAAATTCAACTATTTATTTAAAAGGTTAACTATGTAATACAAATATAAATTTTTGTTTGAGATTTTTTATTTTTGTGTTGAAAATTTAACTATTCAGTTTAAAAATAAAACTATTTGGTTAAAAATTCAACTATTTGGCTGAAAATTCAACTATTGATTTAAAAGGTTAACTATTCAATAGAAATATTAATTTTTAATTGAAAATTCATATTTTTTGGTTAAAAATTCAACTATTTATTTAAAAGGTTAACTATTTAATACAGATATAAACTTTTGTTAGAAAGTTTATATTTCTGCGTTGGAAATTCATATTTTTTGGTCAAAAATTTAACTATTTTGTTTGAAAATCAAACTGTTTGTTTGGAAATTAAACTATTAGGTTGAAAATTCAACTCTTTGGCTAAAAATTTATCTATTTAGTTGAAAATTAAAATATTTGGTTAAAAATTGAACTATTTTGTTGAAAATACAACAATTCTAGATCAAAATTCAACTATTTATTTGAAAGGTTAACTATTTAAAAATGCAACTGTTTGAAAATTCAACTGTTTGATTAAAAATTTAACTATTTATTAAAAATATTAACTTTTTAATACAAATATAAATTTTTGTTTAAAATTTTTATTTTTTGGCTAAAAATCGAACTATTTAATTAAAAATTAAACTATTTTGGTTACAAATTTAACTATATGGTTGAAAATTAAACTTTTTGGTTAAAAATTCAACAATTTTGGTTCAAAATTTTAGTATTTATTTGAAAGGTTAACTATTTGTTGCAGATATAAATTTTTAATTGAAAATTAAACTATCTTGTTTAAAAATTTAACTATTTGGTTGAAAATTAAACTATTTGGTTAAAAAATTAAACTATTTGGTTAAAAATTAAACTATTTGGTTGAAAATTCAATAATTTTGGATCAAAATTCAACTATTTATTTGAAAGGTTAACTATTTAATACAAATATAAATTTTTGATTGAAAATTTATATTTTTTGGTTAAAAATTTAACTATTGTGTTAGAAAATTAAACTATTTGATTAAAAATTAAATTATTTTTTTTTTTTTAATTTAACTAGCCAATTGAAAATTAAACTATTCCATTAAAAATCAAACTATTTGGTTAAAAATTCAAGTATTTGGTTGAAAATTTAACAATTTTAAATCAAAATTCAACTATTTATTTGAAAAGTTAACTATTTGATACAAATATAAATTTTTGTTTAAAAATTCATATTTTTCGGTTGAGAATTCAACTATTTTGTTTGAAATTAAACTATTTAATTGAGAATCAAACTATTTGGTTGAAAATTCAACTATTTGGTAGAAAATTTAACTATTTTATTAAAAGTTCAACTATTTATTTTAAAAGTTAACTATTTAATACAAATATCAATTTTTGGTTAAATATTTATATTTTTTGGTTAAAAATTTAACTATTTTGTTAAAAAATTAAAGAATTGAATTTAAAATTAAATTATTTTGTTAGAAAATTGAACTATTTAATTTAAAATTAAACTATTTTGGTTGAAAATTCAACTATTGAAACTATTTAAATGAAAATTCAATTATAATTTTAGAAAACTAAACTGTTTTGCTTTAAAATTAAATTATTTGGTTGAAAATTAAACTATTTTGGTTAAAAATAAACTATGTGGTTAAAAATTAAACTTTTTGGTTGAAAATTCAACTATTTGGTTGAAAGTTCAACAATTTTGGTTGAAAATTTAACCATTTATTTGAAAGGTTAACTATTTAATACAATTTTTAATTTTTGATAAAAATTCATATTTTTTGGTTAAAAATTTAGCTGCTTTGTTAGAAAATTAAACCATTTGATTGAAAATTCAATTATTTTGTTAGAAAAATGAACTATCTCAGTTAAAAATTAAACTATTTAGTTGAAAATTCAACTATTTGGTTAAAAAATTAAACTACTTGGCTGAAAATTAAACTATTTGGTTGAAAATTTAACTATTTATTTGAAAATTTAACTATTTAGTTAGAAATTCAACTATTTAAAAGGTTAGCTATTCAATACAAATATAAATTTTGGGTGTAAAATTCAACAATTTATTTAGAAGCCTAATTATTTAGTTAAAAATATTACAATTTTAGTTTCAATTCAACTATTTATTTAAAGGGTTAACTATTCAATACAAATATAAATTTTGATTTAAAGATTTATATTTTGCGGTTGAAAATTTAACTATTTTGTTAGAAACTTTAACTATTTAATACAAAATTTCAATATCTTGTTAATAAAATTAAACTATTTTGGTTAAAACTTGAACTATTTGGTTCAAAATTAAACTATTTAGTTAAAAATTCAACTGTTTGGTTGAAAATTCAACAATTTTGGTTTAAAATTCAACTATTTATTTGAAAGGTTAACTATTCAATACAAATATAATTTTTTGGTAGAAAATTTAACTATTTAAATAAAAATGAAATTATTTTGTTAGAAAATTAAACTATTTAGTTGAAAAATTTAACTATTTAATTAAAAATTTAATTATTTTGTCTAAAAATTAAACTATTTAATTGAAAATTGAACTATTTTTGCTAAAAATTAAACTATTCGGCAGAAAATTAAACTATTTGGTTGATAATTTAACTATTTGCTTGAAAATTCAACTACTTAAAAGCTTAGTTATTTAATACAAATATAAATTTTGGGTGAAAAATTAAATTATTTTGTTAGAAAATTAAACTATTTGAATAAAGATTTAATCATTTGTTGAAACATTAAGGTATTTGGTTAAAAATCAACTCTTTAATTGGACATTCAACAATTTGGTTGAAAATTCAACTATTTATTTGAGAGCTTAACTATTTGGTGACAAATTCACCAGTTTTAGTCAAAAATTCAACTATTTATTTGAAAGGTTAACTATTTAATACAAATATAAATTTTGGGTTGAAAATTTATATTTTTGGGTTGAAAATTCAACTATTTTGTTAGAAAAAACAACTATTTGATTGAAAATTTAATTATTTTGTTAGCAAATTAAACTATTTATTGAAAAGTACACTATTTTGGTTAAAAATTAAATATTTGGTTGAAAACTAAACTCTTTGGTTCAAAATTCCACTATTTATTTTAAAGGTTAACTATTTGATACAAATATAAATTTTCGGTAGAAAATTCTACTATTTCGTTAGAAAATTTAACCAATTCAATGAAAATTAAATTATTTTGTTGGAAAATCAAATTATTTAGTAGAAAATCAAATTATTTAGCAGAAAATCAAATGAATTGGTGTAAGAATTAACTATTTCTTTAAATATTAAGCTATTTGGTTGAAGATTGAACTATTTGTTAAAAAATTCAAGTATTTATTTGAAAGGTTAACTGTTAAATACAAATATAAATTTTTTGTTAAAAATTCATATTCTTGGGTTGAAAGTTCGACTATTTTATTACAAAATTAAACTATTTGTTTAAAAATTTAACAATTTGTTTGAAAATTAAAGGATTCATTTGAAAGCTTCACTATTTATTACAAATATACATTTTTGGTTGGAAATTCATATTCTCAGATTGAAAGTTCAACTATTTTGTCAGAAAATTCAACTATTTGGTTGAAAATTTAATTATTTAAAAAAATTCAACTATTTAGTCAAAAATTAAATTATTTGGTAGGATATTAAACTGTTTTGTAGAATATTGGACTTTTTAGCTTAAAAATTCAAGTATTTGGTTAAAATTTTATCTTACTAGTGGAAAATGAATCTTTTTAGCGAAAAATTAATTAATTTTTTTTGGGTAAAATTTGAGCTTATTGGTGGAAAGTTTAACCCCTTTATCAAAAAATTCATGTTTAAAAAATTTACTGTTTTGGTTAAAAATAACTATTCTGTTGGAAATGCGTTTTCCAAAACTAATTTTTTATCTAAAAATTTAACTATTGCATTTTCGTGTCAAAAATTTAGCTATGTGGTAAAAAATTAAATACTTAATTCAAAATTTAATTATTTTGTTGCAGATTAATTTATTTTAGTGAAAAGAAAGTTTGAAAATTCGAATTTTTATATAAAAAATTTATATTTTTGGGTATAAAAGTCATCTTGCTTGGTCGAAAAGTCAACTATTTAATTGAAAATTGATCTTTCTTGATTGAAAATTCCTAATTTCGTTGAAAATTAATTTCTTGTGGATAAAAATTTAAATTTTTAGGTAAAAATTATTACATATAATTGAAACTTTTTTTAATACAAAATTAACTTTTTTGGTTAAAAATTAAATTATTTTGTAAAAAATTCAAATCGCCGGTTGGTAATTGAACTGTTTCGTTAAACATTTAACTGTTCATTTAAAAGTTGAACTGTTTAGTGAAAAATTAACTTTTCTGTTGAAAATTAATATTTTTCTTTTGAAAATTAAACTGTTATAAAGAAAACTGGTCTTAGTGGGTTAAAAGTTCATTTTATTTGACAATTGAATACAATATTTTGACCAGAAATCTAATGAATTTAAGGCGTTTCATACTGAACTCAATTTGGTCCCTATAATTCCTAAAGCTGGATCAGCGATAATTATTCCGCTTATCCAAATAAGCGTATAAACGCTGGTAAATTGGCAAAATTTACCTTTTAATTGGTAAAATTTCACTGATCGTCAGTTAATTTGGCTACTTCAGTAGCGTAAATACGCTGATTTGAATCAGCGGTGTACTTATCGCTGATGCAGATTTAGAAAGTATAAGGAGCATATTGAGTTTAGTATAAAACGCTTCAAATTCTTTAGATTTCGTGCCACAACATTGTATTCTATTCAAAAACGTAACAAATTTTCAGCCTAGATGCACTGGTTTTCCGGAACCGGAACAGAGGTTCAGAATTACATATAATTTCGTAAGTTGGCCACCTGTCAAGATTGGGCACATTTTGATTGAACCGCTGCTCGTCAACATGGACAGGTTTAACTCTATATTAATTTTACTCAAAAAAATTTATTTCCTTATTCCCTCAAAAAACCACCCTATTGTCCCGGTTTTGAGAGCATCTTGTGCTGTGAAGTCCGCATGTAGATTTTTGATAATCTCTGCTGTATTAAAGAGCATGCACTTGTAAAAAGACGTAAATGGAAAGAAAGTAAAACCGGCTATTGGTGACAGGGTCTCTAACTCAATCGGACCACCCCTACTGGTTCAGTAGATTCCAGGACTCCAGGCTTGCAGCCTGATCTTTTTTTGCAGACTACCGTAGCGCTGCTTTTCCTGGCTCGAAAGAAGGTACAAGTACATCTCCTGCCGCATACGTAGGTACGGTGGGCTGAACTCGGAATTCGGATTTATGCGTCGACGGGGAACCGACAATGCCGTGACCGTGTAGGAAACACGTCGGATGAAGCTGGTAGCCCATTAATCAGAAGCGTACAACGGTACGATATATAGGCACCGTACGTGATCATGTAGGGGGCGATACCGACAGTTCGATGCGCTGGGCACGGACTAGGTTCAGTATATGGGCTAACGTAACAGACATGTATGGAATGAGCGACTGAGTGCAGCTGGTGCAGATCTCTCCTCTATGGTTGCGCAATTGACTCTAGAAGATGCGGCCGCCGAAGAAGAGGAGCGGCCTGGAGAGAGCCAGCCGATGGATCAGTGTGCTGGCTCGCGTGCCGTAAATTTCGAGCTCGTGCGCGGTCGTGTGCCAGATATCGTACCTGCCTCCAACACCGAGGAATCCAAGCCTTATACCTACACGATCGAAGATTCGATTCGATTCCTCCTTTGCTGCAACGGCCTTCGACATTTAGTCGAGAGCACCACGTGCATGCCAAGAATATAGATAGGCACTGCAAGGGTAGTGGCTCTACATGAGTTTTTATCGCTTGACGAGCGTATTGCTGCCACAGTACCATGGAGATTGTCACGCCGGGTCGAGACCGAAGAAAGTTCTAACGCGGACTGCTCCAGTACCTTGTCATAACTTTTCCTCTGTGGTGCAGATTCTACTGCATCCACGTATTCTATGCTTTGCCCTTTCGGATGAAGAATTCCGTAGGGGGTTTGGCCCCTTTAGATCTTAGATTTAATTTTATATGTACACTTTTGCTACACATCCCTCTCTAAGCTCGGTGCACTTTTTATCTGGATTAGCCTCTGTGGCTTGCTTCTACCTTTCACTTCTTTATATCTTAAACTCTCGTTTACATATCGCAATGCACGTGGCTCTTCTTAACTTGATCGCTATCATCGTTTTTAGTCTCATCTTTCTTATTCTGATGATTGATCCGTCACCTTTCTCTTCTTCCAACACTCACACTTTGAAAACTGGAAGGCTAAATTTGGAGATTAATATTTTGGAGAGTGGGTCAGTTCTTTTAGATGGTCGAAATTTCGATCATCCGCGGAGAAGCAGATGATCTGTTGCGAATAAGTAGGCCAGGTCGACTGTCCGAAAAGATCAAGTCAGCTATCTGTAAAGATCCAGTCGACCATCGGAGATCATAAAATCGACTTCTAAGATGATTAGTTTGTCCCTCTGTGGTAATCAGTTAGACTTTTTGAGATGATTCAGTCGACCATCCGAGATTATCAAATCGACTTCTATAAAGATTAGTTCAACCCGGTGTGATGATCAGTTCGGCCATCTGTGATTATTAGTTCTGCTTTCTAAAATGATCCCTTCGACCATCCGAGATCTTGAATTGACTCTTATGATGATAAGTTCGGCCCTCTTAGATTATCAAATTGACTTTTATAATAAATAGTTTGGCCATTTGTAATGATCAGTTGAGCTCTTTAAGATAAACCAGTCGCCCATCCGAAATCATCAAATCGACTTCTGTGAGGATTACTTCGGCCCTCTGTGAGGATCAGTCCCGCTCTCTGAGGTAATTCAGTCGGCCTTTCGAGATTATAAAATCGACTTCTTTGATGATTAGTTTGGCTCTTAGCAAAGATCAGTTTGGCCCTTAGTGATGATCAGTTGGGCCGTCTGTGCTGATCAGTTTCGCTCTCTGAGATGATCCCGTCGACCATCCGAGATCTTAAATCGACTTTTATGATGATAAGTTCGTCCCTCTTAGATGATCAAATTGACCCTTATTATAATTAGTTTCGCCATTTGTAATAATCAGTTAAACTCTTTAAGATAATTTTGTCGACCATCCGAGATCATCAAATCGACTTCTGTAAGGATTACTTCGGCCCTCTGCAAGGATCAGTCCTGCTCTCTAAGGTAATCCTGTCGACCTTTCGAGATCATAAAATCGACTTCTATGATGATTAGTTTGGCTTTTAGCGATGATCAGTTGGCCCTTAGTGATGATCAGTTTGGCCGTTTGTGCTGATCAGTTTCGCTCTCTGAAATTATACAGTCGACCATCCGAGATTTCAAAATGAATTTTAAGATAGTTACTTCGGCCCTCTGTGATGATCAGTCCCGCCCTCTGAGGTAATCCAGTCGACCTTTCGAGATTATAAAATCGACTTCTAGTTTGTCCCTTAGCGATAATCAGTTTGGCCCTTAGTGATGATCAGTTTAGCCGTCTGTGCTGATCAGCTTCACTCTCTGAGACGATCCAGTCGACCATCTGAGATTTTAAATTAAATTTTAAGATACTTAGTTCGGCCTTCTGTGATGATCAGTCCCGCTCTCTAAGGTAATCCAGTCGACCTTCCGAGATTATAAAATCGACTTCTAGTTTGGCCCTTAGCCATGATCAAATTGGCCCTTAGTGATGATCAGTTTGGCCGTCTGTGCTGATCAGTTTCGTTCTCTGAGAGGATCCAGTCGACCATCCGAGATTTAAAATTGAATTTCAAGATAATTAGTTCGGCTCTCTGTGATGAACAGTTCGACTCTCTGAGATGATCAGTTTGGCTCTCTGAAATAATCTCGAATATCCAATAGTATCAAATCGATTCTCTATGATGATTAGTTCAGCCTTCTGTAATAATCAGTTCGACTTTCTGTGATGCTGAATTATTTTTGTTTGATTAGGAAATTTATAGTCCGAAATGCTCCTAAAATCGAGCATTGAATTTTTAATTTAAAAAGATGCATTTTTAACCAAATAGTCGAATTTTTTTAACAAAAGTGATTAAGATTCTACCAAAAACAGCAGATTTTTTTAGAGAACAGTTACATTTTTAACTAAGTAGTTAAATTTTTGAGCAAAAAGGGCGTTTTTTTTTAAAAAAGTGGAATTATCAACTTGACAAGTTGAATTTTCATCAAAAAATATATTTCTCAAACACAAAAGATTTTTTTTAAACAACAAAAAAAATAAATTGTTGATTTAGTAGATTGATTCCAAGAGAAAAAGATTTTGTGTGAAAGAAATGAATTTTTTTTACTGAAATGATGAATCTCCACCAAAAAAAGGTGTCTTACTCTGAAAGAAGTAAAAGAAATGTGTTACATTTTCAAGATAAGAAGACGACTTTTTAAGAAGGTAGTTTAATTGTCATCTTAAATATTGGATTTTTTAACAAAAATTTTAATTTTTAACAAAAAAATGCAAATTTTTTACGAAAATAATAAAGCCTTAACAAAAAATTGAATTGAAAAAAAAGTAGTTCAACTTTCAAACTAAGTTAATGGTTGAATTTTTAAGCTAAAAAGGCGATTTTGTTAGAAAAAACCAGAGAAGTTATCAACCTAAAAAGTTGAATTTTCACCAAAAAATATATTTTTTAACCATAAAATACTATTTTCAAACAACAAAAACAACGGATTGTTAATTAAGTAGATCGATCTTAAGGGAAAAAGATTTTGTGTGAAAGAAATAAACTTTCAACTGAAATGATAAATCTTCAACAAAAAAAGGTGTCTTTTACTCTTAAAGAAGTGAAGAAAACAGTTTGAAATTTCAAGCCAAAAAGACAAATTCTAGAGATGATTTGAATATCATCTTAAAAATTTTAATTTTTAGAAAAAAATATGAATTTCCCAGCAAAAATGCGAATTTTCAAAAAAAATTATAATGTTTTAACAAAAAATTGAATTTTTTAAAAAAGTAGTTGAAATTTGAACTAAATAAATAGTTGAATTTTAAACCAAAATGATGAATCTTCAACCAAAAAAAATGTATTTTACTTTAAATGAAACAAAGAAAATTGTTGAATTTTCAAACTAAAAAGACGAAATTTTAAAAAGATAGTTTAATTATTATGTTGAAAATTTGAATTTTCAAAAAAAAAAATGAATTTTCGAGCAAAAAATGCAAATTTTTAAAGATAATGGTAAAGTTTCAACAAAAAATTTAATTTTTAAGACGGTAGTTAAACTTTTAACCAAGTTAATGGTTGAATTTTCAACAAAAATAATGAATCTTTAACCAAAAAAGATGTCTTTTTCTCTAAATACAGTGAAAGAAAACTGTTACATTTTTAAGATCAAAAGATGATTTTTTGAGAAGATAGTTTAATTGTGATCTTAAATATTTGATTTTTCACCAAAACATCTAAATTTTAGATTAAAAAATGCGAATTTACAACAAAAATGATGAAGCTTCAACCAAAAATTACATTTTTAAAAAAGTAGTTTAACTTCCAACCAAGTTAACAGTTGAAGTTTCATCCAAAATGATGAATTTTTAACAAAAAAAGATGTATCTCACATTAAATGAAACACGGAAAACTGTTAAATTTTTAAACTAAAAAGACGAAATTTTAAAAAATTTGGTTAAATTATCATCTTAAAAATTTTAATTTTCAACAAAAAATATGAATTTTTGAACAAAAAATGCGAATTGTCAGAGAAAATGCGAATTGTCACAGAAGACGCGAATCGTCAAAGAAGATGATAAAGTTTCAACAAAAAATTAACGTTTTAAAAAAGCCGTTAGACTTTAAACCTAGTTTATAGTTAAATTTTTAACAAAAATTATGAATCTTTAACCAAAAAAGATATCTTTTACTCTGAATACAGTAAAAGAAAACTGTTACATTTTCAAGATAAAAAGATGACATTTTGAGATGATATTTTAACTGTGATCATGAATATTTTCTTTTTCAACAAAAAATCTAAATTTTGAACCAAAGAATGCGAATTTTCGACAAAAATGATAAAGCTTCAACCAAAAATTAAATTTTTTAAAAAGTAGTTTAACTTCCAACCAAGTTAATAGTTGAAGTTTCATCCAAAATGATGAATTTTTAACCAAAAAAGATGTATTTCACATTAAGTGAAACAAAGAGAACTGTTGAATGTTTTAACCAAAAAGACAAATTAAAAAAAAAATTAGTTTTATTATCATCTTAAAAAATTTTAATTTTCAACAAAAAATATGAATTTCCGAGCAAAAAATGCGAATTGTCAGAGAAAATGCGAATTGTCAAAGAAAATGCGAATCTTCAAAGAAGATGATAAAGTTTCAACAAAAAATTGAATTTTTAAAAATTAGTTAGACTTTCAACCAAGTTAATAGTTGAATTTTCAACAAAAATTATGAATCTTCAACCAAAAAAGATGTCTTTTACTCTGAATACAGTAAAAGAAAACTGTTACATTTTTAAGATGAGAAGATGATTTTCTAAAAAGATAGCTCAATTGTGATCTTAAATATTTGATTTTTGAGCAAAAAATCTGAATTTTGAATCCAAAAATGCGAATTTTTAACGAAAATGATAAAGCTTCAACCAAAATTAAATTTAAAAAAAAGTAGTTTGACTTCCAACCAATTTAATAGTTAAAGTTTCATCCAAAATGAAAATCTTCAACCAAAAAAGATGTATTTTACATTAAATAAAACATAGAAAACTGTTTAAGTTTTAAATCAAAAAAACTAAATTTTAAAAAATTTGGTTTAATTATCATCTTGAAAATTTTAATTGAAAAAAATATGAATTTTCAACCAAAATGATGAATCTTTAACAAAAAAGATGAATTTTCCTCTGAATAAAGAAAACAAAACTGTTACACTTTCAAGCTAAGAAGATGACTTTTTGAGAAGGTATTTTGATTGTCATCTTAAATATTTGATTTTTTAACAAAAATCTTAATTT
>JAUELO010000292.1:1817769-1833142 GCA_032357855.1 Amphibolips quercusostensackenii | reverse complement strand
AAAAACAAAATTGACCTTGAAATAACCTTGACAGCGAGGTCCAAGGTCAAATCCAAGGTCACCATTAAATTCCCCGGAAAAAATTACTAAAGACTTTATGTTAATTTTAATTTTCTATTGTAAATTTTCTAAAATTGTCTGGGGTTTCCATACTTTTCCCTCACCCTGTATAAATTGTGTAGGGAAAATCAACACCCTCAACTCTGCATCAACTTTTTATTTGTAATCTTTGGATCAAAGTAAATCCTTAAGAAATTATTTATCTCAAGTTTGATAAAACCGGTGCAGGCAATTTTTAAAAATTATCTAGTTGCGTATTATTGTAGTTGTCAATTATTTTCAACGTTTTTATCCAATTTAGATAAATAATATCTCGCTGATTTTCTGTGATGGAAGCTTTAGGCTACTTTGATATCACCCAATTTTGCTTAAAGATTTCCATATTTTTTCGTTCAAATCGCACATTAAGAAGAATTTGGTCTTTAGGACACTGGTTAATATTGACGTGTCCAAATAATAAAGTTCCATCTCAAAGAGGCCAAATGAAAAGGTGCTATCTCGTGGAGACAAAATAAGAAGGCTTCAGCTCGCGAAGCTTCAAAATCACATATAAATTGTGTAGGGAACATCAACACCCTCAACTCTGCATTAACTTTTGATTTGTTATCTTCAAGGTCAAAGTAAATCCCTAAAATATTATTTATCTAAAGTTTGATAAAAACGCTGCAAACAATTAAAAAAATTTATTCGTCAATAGATTATTGTAGTTGTCAATTGTTTGCAACATTTTTATCCAACTTAGATAAATAATGTCTCGCTAATTTACTGTGATGGAAGCTTTACATTTGATCACTTCGATATTACCTAATTTTGCTCAAAGATTTTCATATTTTTCCGTTCAAATCGCACATTAAGAAGACTTTGGTCTTCGGGACACTGGTTAATATTGACATGTCCAAATGAGAAGGTTCCATCTCGGAGAGACCAACTGAGGAGGTGCTAACTCGTGGAAACAAAATGAAAAGGCTCCAACTTGCGTAACGAACTTGCGAAGCTTCAAAATCACATATGAATTGCACAGGAAGCATCAACACCCTCGACTCTGCAGCACCTTTTTATTGGATAGCAAACGAAAACCTCAGTTTAAAAAATAAAAGGCACCCTACTTCACTCTTCGCTTGACCTCCGTTGTCAGACACCGGGGCTGCGTCGAGGACGCGTTGAAACAGACGCAGACGCTGACGCAGCCAATAAGCAGTGCACGAACTGGTAAACGTTATATCCTGGTGAGATTAACGGTGTACGATTTTATAGCATTTTATGGCGTTATTTATGGCAAAAGGTTTATTCATCTGAGCTCGACGTGCCTTTTAAAAAAAGGAAAAGTGCATAGGTGTGGCTGCCATCGCGATGAACGCAACGTGAATAGCCTCAGCTACAAGATGATATTCATAAAACTAGAGGCAACTGCTATTTATGCTACGTCAAGAGTAATTAATTTACTCGGCAGTAGTTGTGAAATAGGACATTTTACTCTGGAGAGCATTGAACCTTTTAAACAATTAATTCTTGCCTAATCGGGACAGGTGGTTCAGTAGTTTAAGTCATTCCTCTTGGATTAATTCCAGAAGAGCACTTACGGTAATTTGTGTTGCAAACAAACATTGTTCAGATCCAACAGTGGCTCCTCTGTCGCTAGGTGAACGTGCATTCAGATCAAACATTTTGGAATAACCGTAAACACTCCTGTGCTAACTTTGTCCAGTCTAATCCGGTATACATTAGTTGAGTGCACTTGAGTAAATTGGTAAGTGGGCCACGATGCTGAATAGTCATGTAGCGTACTGGAACAAGCTATACAATTGTGACAGTGATAAATATATTTTAAATAAAAGGCTTTACAATTAAAGAATATCTACTCTCTAAAAATGAACCAGTGAAACCTCACTGATTTCCAGTGAGAACTCACTGGTTGAAACAGCCAGAGGTGTGTCTCTGTCAACCAGTGAAATGTCACTGGTTCACGGACTGGAAATCCATCACTGAATTTATCAGTGAGGGTCACTGGTTACTCAGTACCAGTTGTCATCAGGTCGTACGCGTTGATATCAGTCAGCTCGTAAGGTGACACTTATCATCCATCACTATTGTGCAAACCTTCGCAAAATTTTCTTTCAAAAACTGTAGTTGACCTTCTCAACAATAAATAAATAGTAAGAAATAAATATCAATAAATAAAAAGCAATAAACATATAACAATAAATGAGAGACGGACTACAATATAATAGGATATAATGTATAGCGCCTAATTATCGGAAAGCCCGTCATTACGTTAACGTGTCGCGCCGCCCAAAATCAAACCCAAATAGCCAGGGACTACAAGATTAGGATTCTGGTCTTTAAATATAATTGATAAGCAAAAATAAAATATTATTTAGGACAAAATATTAGGAAATTTAAAAAATGAATTTTTGCGGCCACCCTGATATAATATTTCTGTTCGGATTCAACTGTTTTTTGAAAATTCGTCTTTGATTTAAAAATGCATCTGTTTTACTAGGAGTTTCATATTTTTGGAAAAAAATCCATCTGTGCGGTTGAGAATTAATCTCCTTTGATCAGGGATTTCAATTTTTTTCTCAATTCGTCTTTGATTTAAGAATTCATTTGTTTTAGTAGAAATTTAAACTTTTTTGGATAAAAATGCAACTCTGATTGAAAATTAATCTTTTTTGGTGAAAGATTCATCATTCAAGTAGAAAATTCATTACTTTGATTGAAAATTTCATTATTTTGTTGAAAACTTATTTTTTTTATTGAAAATTAATTTTTGTTGTTTCTAAAAATTACTTTTTAAACTGGAAAATAACATTTACTTTTTTGGTTAAGAATTGATATTTTTCAGTACATAATTAATTTTTTTTTTTTTTTTTAATAATCTTGTTAGTTAAAAATTTTTTATTTTTGGCTTAAAATTTGCGATTTTGGTTGTGAAGTTCTTTTTTTTATTTGAAATTCAAAAATTTTTTGTTTCAAATACATTTTTGTAAAACTAAAACTAGTTTTGATACAAAAAAAGTAGCTTTTTCATTTTTTTTCGAAAATTGATCCTTTTAAGTTGACGATTCAGATTCAACTCCTTTGTGAAAAATTTAACCATTTTGTTTAATTTTTTTTCAAATATTAACTATTACATTTTTTGTTATTAACATTTAACAATTTAGTTCAAAATTAAAATTTTTTATTCAAAATTAAACTTTTTTGATGAAAATTTACATTTTTGGGTTAAAAATTCAATTCCTTGAGAAAAAATTTATTTTTGGCTTAAAAGTTCGACAATCTAGATAATATTTTTTTCTTTCTTCAATGTAAGATCGTTATTCTTTAAAAGTTAGTCTTTTGGTTGAAAATTATGTTTTTCTCTTCAAAGATTCTTTATAATTCATCTTTTTAATTGAAAACTTAACTATTTTGTTAAAAATTTATTATTTTTTTTAAAGTTTATTGTTTTATTTGAAATTAATTTTTCCAACTGGAAAATAATTTTTACTTTTTTGGTTAAAAATTGATCCTTTTTAGTAGAAAATTTGGATTTTTTTTTGTAGAAAACTAATCTTGTTTGTTAGAAATTTTTCATTTTTATCTAAGAATTCGCCTTTTTGGATGTGAAATTCATCTGTTTGTTTTAAAATTAAAATAATTTAATTAAAATAATTTTTTTTTAAATTAAAATTAGTTTTGTTACTAAAAATGTATCTTTTCCATTGTTTTTAATGATCCTTCTAAGTTGACGATTTAACTCTTTTGTTAAAAATTTAACTATTTTTTAGAAAATTCAACTATTTTGCTGAAAATAAATTTTTTCTTGATGTTTGGAATTAATTTATTCAACTAGAAATTGTCTTTTACTTTTTTGATTAAAAGTTTCTTTTTTTTAGTACAAGACTTGTTTTTTTTTTAGTGAAAAACTAATCTCGTTGGTTAAAAAATTTCCATTTTTCAGCTCAAAATTCGCCTTATCGGTTATAAAGTTCATCTTTTAGGTTTCAAATTTGAATATGTTATTAAAAATCATTTTTAAAAAATTAAAACTAGTTTTGTCACTAAGAATTTAGCTCTTTAAATTTTGTTTTAAAATTTATTTTTTTAAGTTGAAAATTTAACCATTTGTTAAATATTATTTTTCTTTTGAAATATCAATCTGTACATTTTTCGTAATCGAAAATTTAACTATTTAGTTAAAATTAAACTTTTTTGTTAAAAATGTACATTTTTGTACATTAAAAATTTGACTGTTTAAAAAAAAATTCGTCTTTGGATTCAAACTTCAACAATCTGGATAAAAATTTTTTTTCTTCAATGCAAAATTTTTATTTTTGTTGGTTTTATTTTATTTATTTAGTTATTTTTATTGTATTTATTTCATTTGTCTTTTTGGTTATAAATTAATCTTTTCTTTTTGAAGATTGATCATTTTCTTAAAAAATCAATCCTTTTGGTTGAAAATTTAACTATTGTAGAAAATTAATTTTTTTGGTAAAAATTAATTTTTTTCCTTGTCTAAGATTAATTAATTAAACTAGAAATTAACTTTCACATTCTGTTAAAAAAATTTTTTTGATTAGTAAATTCATTTCGATTGTTGTTGAAAATTTGAAAAATATATTCAAAATTAGTTTTTCCAAAATTAAAGCTAGATTTGTTACTAAAAATTATACTTTTCCTTTTTTTAAATTTATCTTGTTGAGTTGAAAATTCAAGTCTTTTGTTGGAAATTTGACAATTTTGCCTGATTTTTTTTTTTTTTAATATCAACTATAACGTTTTTTGTTTTTAGAATTGAACCAACTAAACCAGTTTTAGAACTGTATATTTTTTTGGTTGAAAATTCAATTGTTTAAGAAAAAATTCGTCTTTCGCTTGTGAGTTCAACAATCTAGATGAAATTTTTTTCTTTCTCTAATGAAAAATGTTTGTTCGTTAAAAATTTGTCTTTTTGGTTAAAAAATTCATCATTTTATAAAAAAATTTCTTTCTCTGTTCAAATATTTAACTATTTTATTGAAAATTCGTTTTTCTTGTTGACAATTTTTTTTCGACTAAAAATTGAAATTTTCTATTTTTGGTTGAAAATTAATCTTTTTAATTGAAAATTCCTCTTTTTTCTTTTAAAATTCATCTATTTGGTTTGAAAGTTCAACTTTTTGGTTAAAAATTAAACTGTTTTGTTGAAACTTTAATTATTTTGTTAAAAAATAAGCTTTTTTTTGTTGAAAATTAGTTTTTTTGTTTTTGAAATATCAGCTATTGCATTTTTCGTTGTTTAAAAGTCAAATATTTGTTTAAAAAATAAACTCTAATGTTAAAAAATTGATATTTTTGGTTGAAAATTAAACTGATGGAGATAAAATGCGTCTTTGACTTCTAAATTCAAGAATCTAGATAAACTTTTTTTCTTTCTTCAATGAAAAATCGTTATTCATTGAAAATTTGTCTTTTTGGTTAAAAAAATCATCATTTTAGTTGAAAATTTTTCTTTTTTATATAAAAATTGAATTATTTTCTTACAATTTTTTTTTAACCTTAATTTTTTCACTGAAACTTTAACTTTTCCATCCACTTTTCCATTTAACTCGTTTTGCTAAAAATTTAATTATTTTCTTGACAATTTTTTTTACCAAAAATTTATCTTTTTGATTTTTGGTTGAAAATTTGTCTTTTCAGTTCTGAAATTCATCTCTTTTAGTAGAAATTTTATCTTTTTTGGTTTAAACATCAACTATTATATATATATATTTTGTTTAAGAATTAATTTTTGTTGGTTAAAAATTCAACTATTTGGTTCAAAATTAAACTATTTTGTTGAAAATTTAAATAATTTGTTGACAATTCAACTCTTTTACTCAAAATTTAATTATTTTGTTGATAATTCAACTCTTTTGTTAAAAATTTAATTATGTTGTTGAATTTTTTTTATTGAAATATCAACTATTGCATTTTTTGCTGTTTCAAGTTTAACTATTGATTTAAAAATAAACTTTTTTAATAAAAATTGATATTTTTGTGTTGAAAATTGAACTGTTGGAGATAAAATTTCTCTTTGGCTTCAAAATTCAACAATTTGGATAAAATTTATTATTTCTATAATGAAAAATCGTTATTAATCAAACATTTTTTTTTGTTGTTGAAAAATTCATTATTTTTAATAAAAATTTGTCTCTTTGGTTAAAAATATAACTATTCGGTTCAAAATTCTTTTTTTTTTGTTGAACATAAATTTTTTACTGAAATTTTAACTTTTCCATTTTTGATTGAAAATTTGTCTTTTTAGTTTTGAAATTTATCTCTTTTGGTAAAAATTTAATCTTTTTTTGTTTAGACATCAACTATTTTTTTCGAATTCATCTTCGTCGATTGAAAATTAAACTTCTTTGTTAAAAATAAAACTATTTTATTGAAAATTTAATTTTTTTGTTGTAAATTGAAATTTTTGTTGAAAATTCATCTTTTCTGCTTTAGAGTTTAACTTTGTGGTAGAAAAATTAAGCATTTGGTTAAAAATTCAACTGTTTTGTTGAAAAATTAATTATGTTGCCAAAAATGTAAGTATTGTGATTAAAAGTCATAGTTATTGCTTGAAAGTTCAACTGTTTTGTTAGAACTCGTTGTTTCAAACTGACAATTTATTTTTTTGGATTGAAAATTGATTTTTTTTCTCAAAAATTCAACTGTCTTCTAAAAAATTCAATTATTTGGTTGAAAATGCAACCGTCTTTAGCTAAAGTTAAATCTTTTTTATTTACAATTTGATATTTTGGTTTAAAAATGTAAGTACCTCATTAAAAATTAAATTATTCTGTTACAAACTTATTTATTTTTTTAAGTCATTTTTTCTGTCCTAAATTAAACTGTTTTGTTGGAAATTCGTCCTTCCGGATTAGAAATTTATCTTTTATTGTAGAAAGTCATATTTTTTTGTTTAAACAAATGAATAATAACATTTAAATTAAAAATTTAAATTCTCGTTTATAAAACATTCTACATAAAAAATATTACAAAATTAAAATGATGGTTACTGAATACTGATGGTCAGGGAAAATGAAAAATTAATCAGGGAAAAATCAGGGAATTTTGAAAATGAAGTTTTGTGTTCAGCCTACATTAGGATTTTATTTTAAATTTTCTTTATCTCCACTAAAAACCATTATTCAACCGACTTTTTTGTAAAGTTCTAATATATAAAGCGTTTTTAAAATTAATATTAATATCAACATTTAACCAAATATTTAATTTTATGTTTCAGGTAAGTTCCTATTCTAAATTCTGCATCACTCAAGATTCTTGTGAGTATGAGAAAGTTTTCTCATTAAAAAATGCAAAAAGTTTCGAAAAGATTGCACGTTTTAGCAGTTAATTTCCGTCGCTCAAAAGCTGGATGTCCATACTCCATAAGTGGAAAAACCCGTTTCGCGCGAGACCTCGGATACCCGGAAACAATTTACCTACTGTGGCGCAAATAGTTTATCGATTGTAACGTTCCTCTTCGACTTTTGAACCACAGCGTCCCCTATCAGCAAACAATATATCGATTTTCTCTATACTTTCGCGTTTATTGACATTTTTTTTTGAAAAACTTTCAAATGCGTAAATTTTTCAAAAAAAAAAGTGCAATTCTATGGAGATCTGAACCCCGACTCTAACGGTAGAGAGCCCGGTGAAAGGTCGCAGATGACGCGCAGATTTACGCCAATTAGATAGATTTAGTGTTCTTAACTATCCTCATGCGTACTCCCTCTGTTTTACACAGATTATATGTCGTGTTACCCGTATGGACATAATTTTTATTTTTTTTTTCAATTGTGCTAAGCTTAAGTGAGTTTGCGTGTACTCGCAGGAATCGTGACATTCTCTGAGTAATAAATTCAGCAGCAATCTTTAGAGTCAGAAGTTTTTTTTTTATTGATTAAGGTTATATAAGAATCGAAATAGTGTTTCGTGAACTAGGTCATTTTCTCATGAGGATAGGCATATGATTACTGGAAATGATTAATTTTGAACAAAATTTTTTAATTGTTAACAAATTAGATCAACTTTCAACCAAAAAGTTTAAGTATTTACCAAAAAGGAATAATTTTTTATTAATAAAAGTGAATTTTTAACTATAAAAGATAAGTTTTTAACCTAGTAGTTAAATTTTCAACTAAAACGCTTAATTTTATACCAGAAATAGAATAGTAAAATTTTAAGTCAAAAAATGAACTTATGACGAAAAGTATTAATTTTCAACAAAATACATTAGTTTTCAACTTAAGCAAAGAATTTCCAACCGGAAAAAATAAAAAAATGAGAATGAAAAAATTGTCAACTAAAGTAGAGAATAAAAAAAAAACTTTTTGACAAAATTCTTGAATTTTAGGAAATTAGATGAACTTTTAACCAAATAGTTAAATTATCAATTAAAGAGGATCAACTTTCTACAGAGGAAGGCGAGTTTTCAACATAAAAAGATAAACTTTTAACCTAGTAGGTGAATTTTTAACTGAAAAAGATAAATTGCTACTAAAAATGAAATAGTGAAATTTTCAGTTAAAACATTAAGTTTTAGACAAATAAAAAAGAATTTTTAACAAGAGAGACGAATTTTTTTTAAATAATATATCAGCAACTATCATAATTAAATTTTCAGTTGAAAAAAAAATTTTCAATCAAGAGAGTAAGATTTTTCAACAGAATAGTTAAATTTAAGATTAAAGAGATCAATTTTTAACTAATGTGATGAATCTTCAACCAAAAAAAATAGTTTTTAAAAATTTTTGAATTGTTAACAAATTAGATTAACCTTTAACCAAATAATTTAACTATCCACCCAAAAGAACTCATTTTCTAACAAAAAGTGCAAATTTTTATCTGAAAAAGATAATTTTTTAATCTAGTTTTTGAATTTTAAAGTAAAAAAGATCAATTTTCTACTGAAAAGGAATTAGTGAAATTTTCAGTCAGAAAATTACGTTTTAAACAAAAAAAAATAATTTCAAACAAAACGAGATGAATTTTTAACTAAAATAATCAATCTCTAACTATTATAGTTAAATTTTCATTTTAAAAAATCAATTTAAAAAAAAATTTCAATAGAATAGTTACATTTGCGACCAAAAAGATAAATTTTTAACTAAAGGAAAGAATATTCAGGCAAAAAAAATGTCTTTTAACAAAATTCTTTAAAATTTAACAATTGAGATTAACTTGTATCTAAATAGTTGAATGAATAACGAAAAGGAATTATGTTCTGCCAAAAGGGCGAATTTTTAACTGTAAAAAATCAATTTTGTACCAAAAATAAAATAGTGAAATTTCTAGTTAAAAAATTACCTTTCAAATAAAAAAAAAATTAACAAAAGAGAATAACATTTAAGTATAATTATAAATCTTCAACTGTCATAGTTGAATTTTTAGTTCAAAAAGATCAATTTTCAACCAGAGAACAAAGATTTTTAACAGAATAGTTAAATTTGAGACCAAAGAGATAAATGTTTTACTAAAATGCACAATCTACAACCAAAAAAAGACTTTTTAACAATATTTTTAAATTGTTAACAAATTATATGAACTTTTAACCAAATAGTTGAATTATGAACCAAAGTCAACCAAAATCATCTACCAACAAGAACAAATTTTCAACTAAAAAAGAAAAATTTTTAACGTAGTAGTTGAATTTTTAACTGAAAAAGACCGTTTTTCTACTAAAAATTTAATAGTCGAATTTTAAGTAACAAAATTTAGTTTTTAACAAAAAAAAATTAGTTTCAACAGAAGAGATTAGTTTTCAGCAAGAGTAAAAAATCTTTAATCAAAAAAATGAATTTAACAAAATGCTTCAATTGTCAACAAATGAGACGAAACTTTTAACCAAATAATGAAATCATAAGCCAAAGAGGAATTATTCTCTATCAAATAAGGCGAATTTTCGACTAAAAATATAAATTTTTAACACAAATAAGATAGTAAGTTGAAGAATTTTGAACAACAAAAATTGTCTTTTTTACAAAGTCCTTGAACTGTTAACAAATTACGCAAACTTTAAATCAAATGGCTTAATTATTAACCAAAGGGGATTAATTTTCTGCCAAAAAAGGCGAACTGTAAACTAAAAAAAAAAATTTTTAATTTAGCGGTTGAATTTTCAACTGAAAAAGATCAATTTTCTACCAAACATGGAACATTGAAATTTTCAGTTAGAAAATTGCGTTTTAAACAAAAGAAATAAATTTTAAAAAATGAGATGAATTTTCAACCTAGTACTTGAATTTTTAACTAAAAAAAAAAAAAAATTTTACCACAAATAAAATAGTGAAATTTGCAGTCAATAAATTAGGTTTTGAACAAAAAAAAGAATTTTCAACAAAGAAAATGAATTTTGAACCAAAAAGCAAAAATTTTTCAATAAAATTAAAATTTTATAAAAAAATTAAATGATAAATCTTTAATTATAATAATTGAATGTTTTGTTGAAAAAGCAATTTTTAACCAAAAAACAAAGATTTTTTAAATAAAATATCTACTTGTTAAGTAACGTGATGAATTTTCAACTAAAATGGTAAATCTTTAACTGGAATGATTAAATCTTCAGTTAATAAATCAATTTTCAACCAAAAAACAAATATTTTTCAATAAAATATCAAATTGTTAATTAAAGTGATGAATTTTGAACTAAAGTGATAAATTTTTAACTGGAATAATTAAATCTTCAGTTGAAAAAGCAATTTTCAACCAAAAAACCAAAATTTTTCATTAAAATATTAAATTTTCAACTAAAGTGATGAATTTTTAACTAAAATGATGAATCTTTTACTCGTTAATGAATTTTTAAAGAACTCGTTAAATTTCCAACTAAATAGTCGATTTTTTCACCAAAAAGATAAATTTTCTACCAAAAAAAAAATTTTTATAACAAAATACGTAAATTTTGAACCAAGTATTCGAATCTTCAAGTAAGAAATATAAATTCATAATCAAAAATAGAATGGTTCAATTTCAAGTGAAAGCATTAATTTGAAACGAAAAAAAGCTATTTTTAACTAAAAACATATATTTTGAAGCAACAAGATTAATTTTCTGCCAAAAATAACAACTATTCAACAAAACTCATAAATTTTCATCCAAATTTTTTAAATTTCTACAAAATAATTTAGTTTTCAACAAACTTGTTTAGTTTTCTACTAAAAAGTGGCACTTCTGAGCAAAATTATTAATATTTCACAAAAAAAGAAACTTCAACAATATACATAAACTTTCAACTAAAAAAGAAAATTTTTGTTAACAAAAAAGAAAATAAGTAAGTTTTTTGTAAAAAGTTAAGTTGAATAAAAAAAGATGTAACAAAATAATTATTAATTAGAATAGTAGTTAAATTTTTAACCAAACCATATTCATTTATAATAGGAAATCTTCAACCAAGAATGTGAATTTTTAACAAAGTATTTCAGTCTTCAACCAAGTAGTTAAATTTTCAACTAAAAATGAAATATTTAAATTTTCATTTTAATAAATTAATTTTTTATCTAAATAAAAAATGAATTTTTAACAATGTAGTTCAACTTATAACCCAAGGAATTAATTTTCTACTCAACCTGTTTTTATTTTCAACCAAAAAAGTTGAATTTTGAAGACAACAGTGAAATTTTCAACAAAAAAATTAGTCTAACAAAATTGTTTATTTTTCTACTAAGTGTAATAATTGTTCACTAAATAGTTGAATTTTCAGCCAAAAACATTATTTTAAACGAAGAAGATTAATTTTCTATCAAAGAAGACAAATTTTTAACAAAATTCGTAAATTTTATACTAGAAAAGACCAATTTGTAACCAAAAGTGGAATAGGTAAATTTCCAGATAAGAAAATTAATTTTTAACAACAAGGAAACAACACATTTCCAACAAAATGGTTCAAAACTTTTTCTATTATTTGTGTAAATTAATCCGAGTGACTCTGGGTAACAAGTTGGATTACCTAAATTAGATCACAAAAAATGAATTCAAGTGGATTATTCCGGATTATAAGTTAATTATTCTGGAATACTTGATTTTCTAACAATTACACTGTTATGTTTTTAGAAATGATATTTCATTATACTACATAAGTTGAGATACTTTTTACGTCTAAACGTCCTAGTCAGATAAATTCTTAATTTGATAAAGCTTATTTTCCTATAACTGTTTTTCTGTTTACTCAACTATTTATAGCTAAACGAGTCAAAAACAAGTCAAATCAATCAAAATAAAATGAATTAAGTAACAGCTTATTATATAGAAAATTACAATTAATGTTGTCCTTTTTTTGTGAAACGAATTGAAAATTGACCTTCTGTGCCGCCTTCAGTTTTAGGTGAAGACCATTTGATATCTACCTTAAGAGAAAAGAACTTACGTGAATCTGAATTTTCAAGAAAGAAAAGGAAAGTTACGAAAAAGGTTATTGGGACTTAGCGGTAATAATAGTTGATTACTGGGTTGAAAAGGACAAAGGTCTTATGGTAGACTTTCTGATGTAACGGATATTTGTTACCAACGAGTACCAATACTTCCTTCCTTCCAAATACTTATCGGTTGATGTTTTCGCCTATAGCAAAAATAATCTATATAATCCTGATTTAGGAACTCCAAACAATTCAAAATTTAATTAACATATGAAAAGCAAAAAATTTCTAACTGTGAACAGCTAAGTGCGAATTAGTATTGGGATATAGTATCTGCTTACACGAAAATACTGGGTGAATACCGCGTTTACTAGAATTTAGATGTCATAGGTCCCGTTTTGAAATTTAGACTACCCTGATGATACGACCTGGTAGCTAATTCTAGATCATGTTAATGATGATTTAGCGCAGTATGTTGTGTATTCTAGAACGAACTTTTTGTCCTAATCCTGGTGTGGAATTGAACTCCTTGTGTCGGTGACATCTCGAAGATTTGCAGCTTTAGGATTCAGGTAGTAGGAGTTCTAAGGATCAGTGACATTGTGAAGGTTTATATAATTCTATTAGAGTTTTTCATTACAATAGGTAACGCATTTATTAAGCGACTACGTCGTTACACTCTCGACCACTGGATGATGACAACGGCGGTAAAGGACAAACTCCAAACTACACCATACATTCACTTTATTGCCTACCACAACATCGTCGCAAGATATTTCAAACGTATTAAATTCATAAAGTCTTAAGCATAATGTTAATAGTCACCAAACGTGACGCAGTTATAATCAAGTCTTCCTCAAGGCTAGATCAGCCATCCCCAAAGTATTAATTGCGGGTAGGGGGTAGCTACCCCGGTCCGGGTAGCTCGGTAGGCTTCGTGGCAGGCTCCCTGTTGCAAGCAGATGAATGACCCTTTCATTGTTATGAGATCAAGACCTGTTACAATAACTTAGATTTTGAAGAAATGGCTCAATTAAATTTTAATTAGTTCAATAAATTTCGGATCTTTTAAATATATAAATGGGACCTCTCAGTGTTAAAAAAGTACAATAACTCTTGAAGTTATTAATCGATTTTTTTTCTATCTTATTTTAATCTTCTCGTCATAATCTAATACATCTAGCACAGACTATTAAAAATCATTTTAATATTATTTACCAAATTTTCATTTTTCTCAACCGGCTCTAATTTTTTAAATATAGGAAGATTGCGCGAAAGGCTGTCTAGTGTCCCCCTTTAGTAACAGTATTGTGAAAAAATTTGAGGGTGGCGACCCGACCGCTCCCAAAAAAGTGCAAAAAAAGTTTGGGAAATGCTGGGCTAGATATCTGAAGACTAGACGCTTCTGTAGCGGAATGCAGCACAATGGCCGAAAGCAACAATTAAGAGATCTAGTGCCATGCAGTCAAAGAACCGGCTCGTGGGAAACGATGAACCGTTTAGTCGTTGGAGGTTCTCCGTCCAGATAGGTAAAGACTCGTCATTAAGGTTAAGCGCTGTCAAGGAACTATGCCGATATCTGCAGATGTACTTGAGCCCTGCGGAAAAGTATCACACTTTAAAGAAACAGATTAGTAGCTAGGCGTGGGAGGCTAATGATGCTGCCATATAAACTGGTCGCTCGTTGAACATCAGTTAAACATAAATGAGTAGGAAACGGATTTACATTCAAAAATATGAAAAGAAGTGAAAACGACTAAATGAAAACAAATAAGCGTCTCTCTTAGGATTTCAGAAGATATGATCTAGGCATTCTTGACGTACACACAAACTTTTTTGCGATCGGAATCTCGCAGATTTCAATACTCTCGAGTCACGAGCAGGTAACGGAATAGCGCGTAGAGCTTCCTAGTTACCGAAGAACTGAAAAAGGACGTGAAGTGCATCGTTTGCATGCCTCCCTCAACTTTGCCGTAGCAAAATAAGGGAAGACTTATCTACCTGCCAGCGTCGGTCATGGGGTTAACTTGCGGCGAGACTTTTGCAAAGATAGCACGATTAGTCGCCACACACGACCGATCAGTTGACAACTACGCGAAATTCAAATGAGTAGAGGGCAAAATTGAACAAGTCCCTTAGGTACTTACTGATCGTATATCTGATCGTACTCAGAAACGTATTATATACCAAGAGTGTCTTCTCCAGGGACATGTTTACACACCGAGAAGAACATCTACTCATTCCCATAAATCATGTTTTTTTCTGACGGGTGTTAATTTGCAACTATGCAAAAACTTTCCGACGAATCCCGTAGTAGATCTTGGAAAATGTGAGTGGCAATCCTTAATTATAATGTCCATTCACGCAGACCCTGACAGTCGATTAGATTTAAGTCCATCCTAATCACGATCATTAATCAACGCTGAGGGTATGTCTTCGTTATCCAAACCATTCATAGACCCCCGAGTGTATGAACCCCTGGGGCGAAATCTAGGAAACTAAAGGTGAGCATTTTAAAGTCACAAAAAATAAACAATGCAATCTTTTCTTCAAAGTGAGCTTAGGCTGCAAAAATATTTACTAGTTCTTGAATTATTATTAAAAATATGGGTTGTTCACTGACAGAGCAATGTACGATTATAGTTCAACATTTACAAGACCAAACTATATTAACTAGGGTTTATCTAGCGGAAAATTCAATAAGCTTCTCAACAGTTTGAAAAAATATTGTTATCTATCTTCTGGACAGCGCTATCGCTTTAAAAGTCAAAACTAAATTTTAATAGGTCACCCGGTCAGTGGTCGGATACTATCCGTCGGTAGTGCACTTGGTCCCAGCACCTACTAAGCTAAGAGTAACAGGTTCAATGTAGGGTCTAAATTCAGCTCCTTATAAATATATAACAAAAATCCTATCCAGTTTGATGAAACCCCTTCGATTATAATAACTAGTGAGATCA
>JAUELO010000292.1:1796838-1814428 GCA_032357855.1 Amphibolips quercusostensackenii | reverse complement strand
AAAAATCCTATCCAGTTTGATGAAGCCCCTTCGATTATAATAACTAGTGAGATCATGGTCAGAGAGAGGGAACCTGAAGCTGAAACTCCACCCAGGTTTCCTAATCCTCTCTGCTTCTCTCCGCTCTTAAAAAAAATGGAAACACTACACAAATGGCAACGATCCTGTTTTCTAGTTTACTACCAACGTGTCCCTATTTTACAATCCAGGAGTTTCTAGTATGAACCTCCCACGTCTTCCAGAAAAACTAAAGGGGCTGCTAGAGATCGCAAGGAAAATAAAGTTAGACCAATAGAGAACGGTTGTGCTATTCCAGATCAGGTGGAAGTCCTCTGTTGAAACGAAAGAAAGGCATCTCGGTGGTGGTCGTTGGAGATTGGCGGGGATCCAATCGGCGAAACGTGGCACGTGGTGAAGCCTCGCCTGGGATTCACCTGCCGGTGGCGTGCGACCTCCCCACTTGAAAGCAGTAAATAGCAGCCGAAGGCTGTCGAAAGTAAACGAAGACAAGGCCCAAGTCAAGGGACCGTGGACGAAGACCCCTCCATGCCACCCCCACCAAAGAGAGAGGCTATTTACCGCTAGGCCAAGACAAGATAGGATGACCTACATCGACAGGCTCCTCCTAGGAGAGGGGCATCCATTTCAGCCTCTCGATTTCTCATCGGAAAAGTCCACTCGCTGGCTCCACTTTTTCGACCAATCCGTGGTTCGAACCTCAGGCAACGTCTTACCTTCTTGTTTTGCATCTTGTGCGCCGAAAAAAGAGTCCAGTGGAGCTTGAGATCTTTTTTCACAAAAAAATTAGGATCATGTCCCAATTCCTGACGTAAATGTTTCAAATTCGGGGCTCGGTTTCACTTCAGAGATAAAAAAGAGTGACAATAGTGGCATACATTTTGTTGAATGGTAGAAAAATAGGGACATGAATTAAAAAAGATCATAACTCGTACAGGCCTACGATCGACTAGAAATTATTTCATAAATTAAGATTATTTTTGAAAATTAGTTTCTACTTTACTCATGCCAATAAGACTAATAAATTCCAGGAAAGGATTGATTTACACAAAAAATATTTATTTAAAAAAAAATTAAAATTATCAGCTTTCATTTTTTTTGAAATGAAACAAGTTTATAATTTAAATGCCGTGTAAATTTGAATTGACTGAATTTTTAATTTTTGTTCATAAATAGGTGCTTTTCATTTAGATTAATGTATGGGTTCTAGTTTTTTGTTGTAAATTCAACATATTTAAAGTCTTTAAATTCAAATTTTCTTTTCCTGTGTTTCATTTTAACTTCATCCTTTCTTCAACTTAAAATTTTTCTTTTTGAATTTTTATCAATTGGAAAATAATTTCTAATTTTAACTATTTTCAAAACAGAAAATTTTAAAATACAAATTTTTGACATTTGAAGTGGATAAATACTTTCATTGAGCATTTTTTTTTTATTCTTGAAGTCATTATATATTTAATTATTGATAAATTTGGAACTTATTGATTTTAAAATAATTCCACTCCAAGCTTTTTGATTTCTAACGCTTCCAATGTTTTATATATTTTTTTAAATTTTAAACGCAATTTAATCAAATTGCTAAATTTAAAACTAATTCAATTTAAGATAATTAATTTTTGAACAACATTCGTTTTGGACAATGACAATAGTAAAAACCGTTTTTGCCAATATTTCTACTAAAAAAGTGGAATTCGAAAAAACAAATTAAATAATAAATATTTTTTGAAACTGAAAAAACTTCGATTCTCCTAGAAACGCTAGATTCATGAATTTTATTTTACAAATCACTTGTATTAAATGTCAGACAACAGCAAAAAAATTGTATTCTAATATTTTAACCGGAAGAATGCTGTTCTTGAAAATGTATCAAATTAAAAAAATTTAACCTTTCTCTCAACACTGCGACATTGAAAGTTTTCTGCTGTTGTCCGACATCAAATACAAGTAATTTTTTGGATAAAAAAAATCAGAACCAAGTACTTAGAGGAATATAAAAACCAGTTTAAATAATTAAGAAAAATAATATTATTTTTGTTCATGAACGTTGCCAATTTCGTGCGATTCACGACTCGTCCTCATACCGGCTTCAAGACGAAGTCGTACGTACATTGTATTTCAGATCGGAAAACAAAAAAAAATTAAATTTACCCAGATAAAACGATGTTTTCTGACAGAGGTATAGAAAAAAAAATTTTTTGCTGTTACCTGACATCAAATACAAATATTTTTTAAATGAAATCGCAAACCAAACGCTTGAAGAAAAATAAAAAATCTGTTATAGTTATCAAAAATAATTAATAATATTTTTGTTTGCAAACGTTGCCAACTTCGTGCGATTCACGACTTGTCCTCATACCAGCTTTGAAACGAAATCGTACGTACATTGTATTTTATGTCGGAAAACAAAAAAAAAATTGCATTCATCCAGATAAAACGAGCGCTTAGACTGCTTAGAGGAAAATAAAAAATCAGTTTCAGTTATTTCGAAAAATCAATAATAGTTTTGTTTATAAACGTCACCAACTTCGTGCGATCCACGACTCATCCTCATACTGGTTTCAGGACAAAATCGTACATACATTGTATTTCATGTCCAGAAACACAAAAGAAAATTGATTTTACCAAGATTAAACGATGTTTTCTGATTAAGATATAAGGATGAAACTTTTTTTTGATGTTCCCTAACAAGAAATACAAGTAATTTGATTAATAAAATCTAAGATCTGAGCATTAAAAGTAAAATAAAAAATCAATTTTAGTAATTTAAAAAAATTCATCTATATTTTTATTAATGAACGTTACGAACTTTGGGCGATCCATGACTCGTCCTTTTACCGACTTTAGGACGAAATTGTACGTACCTTATATTTCTTGTCGGAAAACACAAAAAAAATTGAATTTATCCAGTTAAAAAGATGTCTTACAATAGAGATATTGGAAAAAAACTTATTTTGCTGTTGCCTCTCATCAAGTACAAATAATTTGTTAAATAAAATTGCAGAAGTCAGCGCTTAGAGGAAAATAAAAAATCAGTTTTAGTAGTTGAGAAAAATTTTTAATATTTTTGTTTATAAACATTGCCAACTTCGTGCGATCCACGACTTGTCCTCATATTAGCTGCAGGACGAAATCGTACGTACATTGTGTTATATGATGACAAAACGCAAAAAAATCAGTTCCACTCAGATTTAAGTATGATAAAGGTATTTAAAAAAACTCCTTTTTTTGTTGTTGCCTGATAACAAATACAACAAATTTGATAAATAAAATCTGAGAACCAAGCGTCTAGAGAAAAACAAAATATTAGTTACAGATATTTCAAAAAATTACTTTTAATTTTCTTGTATAAATGTTTCGAATTTTGGACAATCCACGACTCGTCCTTATACTGGCTTCAGGCTTAAATCGTACGTACATTGTATTTTATCTCGTGAAACACCGAAAAAATTAAGTTGACCTAGATAAAACGATATCTTTCAATAGAGATATTGAAATTGAACTTTTTTTGCTGTTGCCTGACATCAAATACAAGTAATTTTATTAATAGTTTCTGAGAGTCGAGCGTTTAGAAGAAAATAAAAATCAATTTTAGTAACATAAAAAAAATTATATTTTTGTTCATAAACGTTGTGAACTTAGGGCGATCCACGACTCGTCCTCATATCGTGGTGACGGCAGGCAGTACTTTACTATTAGCGGACTATTACTCCTTGAATTTCTTCTTCAATTAAAAGAAACTATATTCATGAAGTAGTTCATCTTATGAATAAAAAAAACCTGCTTTTGAAGAGCCCGTCTTATTTACGAAGGACGAATCATATCTTTAAACTCTCTAATCTAAAATATACTGATATTATTTAAAATAAAATAAAAAGTTCATCTACTATTAAGTGTTGAATGAACTTTAAATAAAATTTCCTTTTTTAATTTCCGAGCAAGACAAAAACTAGAGTGGTATAACAGAGCGCTGGTCGTGCGGGACTGCTGCTTGAGCGGGACTGCCTGTTATCACCACAAGGGTCAGACCGTGTTTTACGATCTTGCCATGAAGTCAGTGTGAGGACGAGTCGTAATCTGCCCGCAAACTTCAATTACATGAAACAGTAGTTTTTGTGGGCAACTGCAAGAAACTACTGGAATCAGCAAAATTTTTCAGAATAGTCGCAAATCAGTATCATCGCTCAAAAAAAGTCACAGTGGCATCAGTCCGATCCTTGCCAATTTTCAGTTTCAAACTATCTGATTCTATCTTACTCTCTCTTCGAGAGGGTAACCCGGTGTTTATTCAGCTCACATTACTGGCGCAAAAGTTGTCGGTACAAATGGCGTATTATACAGTTAAATGTTGGTGCGAGTAGCTGGATCTCTTTGATCGCGGCGAAAGATCGCGACAAGCCGTTAAGATCGAATCTGTCCGCGGCGAATTTGCAATCGAGATGAAAATTTGCACTCATGAAAAATCACGCCCGATGAATGCTCGACGGCTGTTTAAAGGTACCGCATTTGGCATTTAATGACGCGTTATTTCAAAATTTGCAGTTTAAAAAAATCGCTTCTGGTGAATTGTTACCGATTGTTCAGTGATATATTGAACGTGACGTTTCATTATGCATTCAGTATTGTTTATTGAGAACGGCGTTGTTATAGGTTTCCTGAGCTACAGCAAATTTGCAAGGCATTTGATTTTTTAGAAAGTATTTTCGATTCAGGAAAAATTGACTATTTTTGACTTGAGTTTCATTTAGGATTCAGTTATACCTTGTGATGAGTGTATTAGTGGTAAGTTTATGAATGATGAGTGTATAAATTACAAATATATTAGTGAAAAGTGCATTAGTTATAAGTATATTAGTGATGAGTTAATTAGAAATAAATGTATAACTGATAAGTGTATTAGTGTCGAGTGTATTAGTGATAACTGTATAAGTGATAAGTGTATTAGTGATAAGTGTATTAGCGATAAGTGTATAAATTACAAGGGTATTAGTGACAAGTGTATTAGTGTATAAGTGTATTATTAATAAGTGTATAAACTACAAGTGTATTGGTGACAAGTGCATTAGTGATAAGTATATTAGTGATGAGTCAATTAGTGATAAATATTTAAATGACAAGTGTATTAGTGGCAAGTGCATGAGTGATAAGTATATTAGTGATGAGTTAATTAGTGATAAATATATAAATGACAAGTGTATTAGTGTCAATTGTATTAGTGATAAGTTTATTAGTGATAAGCGTATTAGTGATAAGTGTATTAGCGATAAGTGTATAAATTACAAGGGCATTAGTGACAAGTGTATGAGTATGTAAGTGTATTAGTATGTAAGTGTATTAGGAATAAGTGTATAAACTACAAGTGTATTAGTGGCAAGTGCATTAGTGATAAGTATATCAGTAATGAGTCAATTAGTGATAAATGTATAAATGACAAGTGTAGTAGTGTCAAGTGTATTAGTGATAAGTGTATTATTGATAAGTGTATTAGTGATAAGTGTATTAGTAATAAGTGTATTGGCGATAAGTGTATAAATTACAAGGGCATTAGTGGCAAGTGTATAAGTATATAAGTGTATTAGGAATAAGTGTATAAACTACAAGTGTATTAGTGACAAATGCATTAGTGATATGTATATTAGTGATGAGTCAATTAGTGATAAATGTATGAATGCCAAGTGTATTAGTGTCAAGTATATTAGTGATAAGTGTATTAGTGATAAGTGTATTAGTGACAAGTGTATTAGCGATAAGAGTATAAATTACAAGGGCATTAGTGACAAGTGTATTAGTATATAAGTGTATTAGGAATAAGTGTATAAACTACAAGTGTATTAGTGAAAAGTGCATTAGTGATAAGTATATTAGTGATGAGTCAATTAGTGATAAGTGTATTAGCGATAAGTGTATAAATTACAAGGACATTAGTAAGAAGTGTATTAGTGTATAAGTGTATTAGGAATGAGTGTATACACTACAAGTGTATAAGTGACAAGTGCATTAGTGATAAGTGCATTAGTGATCTCTACTACTTAGATAGCAGACGTATATGGGCTGTCAAGTTACCGATGATCCCTTTGGGACTCATCAAATGTAGAGAACGTTGGAAAACCTGGTATATACTACCTAGCCTAGCTGTCTCTATGTTCCCTGAGGGGCTAGTCATAAAAACTACGAACAGTCAGCATTCGACAATAAGGATGCCTTTAGTTTAGTTCTTTATATTATTTTGACAAACAAATACCTGGCAAGAAAATGGAATTCGTCAAATTCAAAAAGTTAGGACATTTCAAAAATCTTCACGCAAAAAATATAGGCTGCTAGATAGCAGCTGTATAATCTAGCCTAATCTACTTGTAATCTATCTGATTCAGAGTAATCCCATTTTAATGCAGATTATTCAGAGTCATCTACTTGTAATTAGGAGCAATCCAGAGTAATCCACATATAATCTAGATGATTCAGGGTAATCCACTTGTAATCCAGTTGATTTAGATTAATCTACTTGTAATTTGAAGTAATCCAGCGTGATCCACTTGTAATCCGGATGATTTAGAGTAATCTACTTGTAATTAAGAGTAATCTACAGTAATCCACTTGTAATGCAGCTGATTTAGAGTAATCTACTTGTAACTAAAAGTAATCCAGCGTAATCCACTTGTAATTCAGATGATTTAGGGTAATCCGCTTGTAATTCAGATGATTCAGAGCAATGTACTTGTACTTGCAAGTAATCCAGAGTAATTTACTTGTGATCCAGCTGATCCGTAATAATCCAATTTCAATACAGATTATTCAAAGTAATCTACTTGTAATTAAGAGTAATCCAGCATAATCCACTTGTAATCCAGGTGATTCAGAGTAATCTACTTGTAACTAAAAGTAATCCAGCATAATCCACTTGTAATTCAGATAATTTAGAGTAATCCACTTATAATTCAGATGATTCAGAATAATCCAATTTTAATATAGATTATTCAAAGTTATCTACTTGTAATTAGAGTAATCCAGAGTAATCCACTTGCAATCCAGCTGATTCAGAGTAATCTACTTGTTACTAAAAGTAATCCAGAGTAATCCACTTGTAATCTAGAAGATATAGAGTAATCCACTTGTAATTCAGATGATTCAGAGTAATGTACTTGTACTTACGAGTAATCAAGATTAATTCACTTGTGATCCAGCTGATTCAAAATAATCCAATTTTAATACAGATTATTCAAAGTAATCTACTTGTAATTAAGAGTAATCCAGAGTAATCTACTTGCAATCCTGCTGATTCAGAGTAACCTACTTGTAACTGAAAGTAATACAGAGTAATCCACTTGTAATCTAGATGATTTAGAGCAATCCACTTGTAATTCAGATGATTCAGAGTAATGTACTTGTAATTAAGAGGCATTCAGAGTAATCCACTTGTAACTCAGATGACTCAAAGTAATAAACTTGTTATTAAGAATAATCCAGAGTAATCTACTTGTAATCCAGATAATTTAGCGTAACTTACTTGTTATCTAGATGATTTAGAGTAATCCACTTTCAATCTAGAAGATTCAGAGTAATAAATTTGTGATTAAGAGTAACTCAGACTACTCTACTTGTAATGCAGATGATTTAGAGTAATATACTTGTAATTAAGAGTTATCCAGAGTTATCTACTTGTAGTCCACATGATTCAAAGTAATCTACTCGTAATCCAGATGATTTAGAGTAATCTGCTTGTAATCCAAAATAATCCAAAGTAATCAACTTGTAATCCAGATGATTAAGAGTAATCCACTTATAATTCAGATGATTCAGAGTAATGTACTTGTATTTAAAAGTAATCCAGAGTAATCCACTTATCATCTAGCTGATTCAAAGTAGTTCACTTGTAAGCCAGAAGAGTTAAAGTAATATGATTGTAATTAAGAGTAATTAAAAGATATCAAACTTGTTATACAACTGATTCAGAGTAATCTACTTGTGATCCAAGTGATTTAGAGTAATCCGCTTTTAATCTAGATGATTCAGAGTAATCTACTCTTAATTAAAAGTAATCCAGTGAAATCAACTTATAATCTAGCTGATTCAGAGTAATCTACTTGTAATCTAGATGATTCGGAGTAATGTATTTGTAGTTAAGAGTAACTTAGAGTAATCCACTTGAAATACAGCTGATTCAGCGTGATCCACTTGTAATCTAGCTGATTCAGAGTATTTCACTTGTAAATCAGATGATTCAGAGTAATTTACTTGCAATTAAGAGTAATTCAGAGTAATCCACTTGTAATCCTGCTAATTCAGAGTAATCCACTTGTAAACCAGATAATTCAGAGTAATTTACTTGTAATTAAGAGTAATCCAGAGTAATCTACTTGATATACAGCTGATTCAGGACAGCCGTCTTGTAATGCAGGTGATTTAGAGTAATATACTTGTAATTAAGAGTAATTTAAAGTAATCTACTAGTAATCCAGCTGATTCAGAGTAATCCGATTGTAATTTAGATCACTTAGAGTAATCTACTTGTAATTAAGAGTAATTCAGAGTAATCCACTTGTAACTCAGATGACTCAAAGTAATTTACTTGTTATTAAGAATAATCCAGAGTATTCTACTTGTTATCCAGATAATTCAGCGTAATTTACTTGTTATCTAGATGATTTAGAATAATCTACTTTCAATCCAGAAGATTCAGAGTAATAAATTTGTAATTAGGAGTAACTTAGAGTACTCTATTTGTAATGCAGATGATAAAGAGTAATGTACTTGTATTCAAAAATAATCTAGGGTAATCCACTTGTAATCCAGCTAATTCAAAGTAAACTACTAGTAGCTCAGATTATTCAGAGTAATCTACTTGTAATTAAGAGTAATGTAGAGTCATATACTTATAATTTAGAGTAATCCTAAGTAATCCACTTGTAATACAGCTGATTCAGAGTAATCCACTTGTTATCTAGATGATTAAGAGTAATGCACTTGTATTTAAGAGTGATTTAGAGTAATTCACTTGAAATACAGCTGATTCAGCATGGTCCACTTGTAGTTAAGAGTAATCTAGTGTGATCCACTTGTGACCTAGCTGATTCAAAGTAATCCACTTGTAATGTAGACAATTCAGGGTAATCTACTTTTAATTGAGAGTAATCTAGAGTAATCCACTTGTTATCTAGCTGATTCAGAATAATACACTTGCAATCTAGATGATTTAGAGTAATTTACTTGTAATCCGAATTATTCAGAGTAATCGACATGTACATAATTAAGAGTTTTCCTGAGTTATTCACTTGTAATTTAGCTAATTTGGAGTATTTCACTTGTAATCCAGATGATTCAAAGTGATCTACTTGTATTTAAGAGCAATTCAGAGTAATCTACTTGTTATCCAGATGATTCAGAGCAATATTCTTGTGATTAAGAGTAATCTATAGTAATCCACTTGTAATCTAGATGATTAAGAGTAATCTACTTGTGATTAAAAGTAATCCAAAGTAATCCACTTGTAATCCAGCTGATTTACAGTAATCTAGTTGTAATTCAGATTATTCAGAGTAATCTACTTGTAATCAAGAGTAATCCAGAGTGATTAATATTTTTAGATGAAAATTGACGTATTTAGTTTAAAATTCAATTATTTGGTTAAAAAATTGACCTTGTTTGTGAAAAATTGATCTTTTTGGTTTAAAATTGATGTTTTTGTTTAAAAATTGACACAAGTAGACTTCTTAATTGATAAAGTTTTAATGACAAGGGTGGAGCACTCCAATTAATCACTTTCAATTCTCCTAGTGAAAAAAACATCCATTGGTTTGTACCAAAGGCGTGGAAATAGCGCACTTATTTGTAAAATAACTTTCGTTTTGATATTTTTGTTACCTTAATTTGTGCCTTATTCTTTATGGCCTCACAATTAATTTAGAGATTGACATTTCTTTCTTAATTATCATTTCATGTAGTGATTATTTGTGACATATCAGCCCCTGCCCAAATTTGGCTAGAGGAGAGGTAACCTGCGGAAAATTACCCCTTGAGCTTAGACAGGTTTTTTACAGGTTCAGTTTAAGGCAGCTAAGAAAGGGTTCTGTAAATGCGCTATGGGCAGTTATTCTTGAATGTATCCTAACAAAATAATAATTCATGTTATAAATAACATGAAGCAATTAAAAGAAAATTATATAACAAAATATAGGTATTCCACAATTTTAGTAGACGCTATATAATTTTTTTAAGTGAAATACAACCTGCACTAAAATGTATGTGATTATATAAATTGTGACATCAGTTTTAACAAACTTGATAAATAATTTTATTCCTTTAAAACTGACTAATAAAGAACAAACACAATCTCGTGTGAGAATAAGCTGTGACGATAATTTCTGAAGGAGAAGCGTGATGCAATATTTGCCATAACGACGAAACCAAATACGTCTTAGTTACACTGCTGACTTCAGTTATCTTCTGATTGGAAAAGATGAAGGTCGTTATTACCGTCGTTTTGTTCTCAGCGGTCATTCTTAATTCTATTGGTAAATATAATCATATAATGCATCTATAATTAGTTTAAAAACATTTTCAAGACTTTGAATTGTGCACGTTCACATATTGTAGACTCCCAACTGTAAATAATAAAATTTAAACATGTCCATATGTTAGGAAAGAGTTTCAGGGAACATATGTTATAATTCAAAACTGCTTTTCAACTTTCTTATTATATAACATTCAATTAATTCATGTGTGTTGCATTTCGACTGTTTTGCCCTATACACAGGAGTATAGCGCACGTCATGTCACTGACGTTTATGTAACAAAATGAAAATTGTAGAATAAAAAGTGAACATAGGCAAGCTTTCGTCAATAATGAGACGCACACATTCACCAGCGTTTGTGTGCGTCTTATCGTGGACGACAAAATGTAGCGCCCCTAGCGGATGGTGGAGTTCTCTGTTTGTGAAACGTAACATATCGCGAGCCGATAATCTAGGAATAGAGTTTACCGACAAGTTAAAAGACATGCTATGTACCCTTCTTTAATCGGCCACAAACAGTGAAGCCCACGGGTAGCAACAGCACTGTAGTGGGGGTAGACAGAGCCACTAACAGGGAAACCTCATAGTGGGGGAAGAGTCTGTAGGTAGCTATTGGCGAATAGACAATCGCTCCTAGCAACTGTACCAGAGTGGGGCAGACCGAGCCACCAGTGGGGGAAGCTGATAAATAGACGTGCTCAGCGAAAGATTGCGTCCTTCTGCCAGGTATCATCAGTCGGAGCAAGGTCTCATTAAATAAACAAGATACGCCTCTAAATTAGATTTCTATTAGGCTTACGAATTTTTTCTAGAAAACAGGTTTTTTGTTTCGCACAGACGGCCTTCCAGCATACATATATGATGTTTAAAAAAATTTATCTTCTATTTTTTTCTTGCAGAATTGAGCATACAGTCCGACGGCAACCATACTGAACTGCGCCTGGGCCAAGGCTCACCTCCTCCTTCTTCTCCCAGTCCTGTACTTCCTTCTCCTCGTCGTGTAATTCATTCTCCTGCTGCGCGCTACCCTATAGTACTTGGATATGGAATCGGACAACTTGGACTTATTCGGCTTATTCCTAAGTGTAATCCCTACCAGCAATACGAATTCCGAAGATACACCTTTAATCATTATCAGCCAGGTTTGCACCTATTGAAAACAAGTCGACGTACACCCATGCCATTAACAGAAACAATTGTGTTAGCAAAATCTAATGGCGACGTTCTTGCAATTTTGGAGACTGACAGCAGTGTTCTAGATGGAATATATTTTGTCGGAACATTAAAGATTCGGGGGAAAATAAACATGAAAACCAGAAAGATGTCAGCGTTAGACGAAAAAGAACTTGAGGAAGTTCCAGTAGGTTCGGAATACCCAATGGAGCAGCATTTCAACATAAAAGTTGTGAAAGACGATTCTTTTAATTGAACAAATAAATCGTGTATGGTTTATAGAAAAACCGACTCTATTGACGTCACGGTGGTCCTCCAGTCGACACTGTTAACAAAATGAAAAATTTACAATTTAATTAACAACCTCACAAGAAATGCATGAAATAATCTATAGATAAAAATAAAATCGAATTTTGCAATTATAGGTTTATTATAAAAATATAATATCTAAATGGAATAACCTACTGTTATAAAAAATAAAAAGTAAATTGTATTCTCTAAAATTTGTTTTTCTTTTATATACTTGGTTTTAATATTAGGAATGCCAAGGAGGTACTGAAGAAAGTATGGTGGGGGAAAAGTTTTTCTGAAGAGTGGAGAGAGTTGTTAATAGTGCCACTATATGAAAAAAAATAGAGATAGGCGGAAAAATTATAGAAGGATAACGCTAATGAATACGGCGTATAAAGTATATGCGATGAGGGGTGGCAGGAAAGCTGCAAAAAGATCTTGAGGAGAAAGGTATATTGCCGGAGACGCAGGCTGGATCAGGAGTGTACGCGTTTTTTGCGGATCACAAAGGCGCGATTCCTTCGGAAATCACGGGGAGAATCTGGAAGGCGATGTAGAAGAGGGCAGCAGAAATAGGTCTGATTTGAGGGTAAGAGAGACATATGAAGAGACAAAAGATAAGGTAAGAGGAGGGGAGGATGTTTCTGAGGGATTCTGGATGGATAGGGAATTAAGGCAAAGTGTCCGCTCAGCCCAACGCTTTTTGCAATTTTAATCGCGGATATGAAAAGTTAGCTGGAGGCCGTAGTGGTAGGAGGTGTTAGTGAAGGATGGGGGGTTGAATTTTGTAACTCGCGTATGCAGATGACATAGTGTTGCTGGCAAAAAGCGAGAAGGCCTTAAAGGAGATGATGAAGAGGTTAAGAAGATACCTGGATAAGAATAGGTTAGAGCTACATGACGAAAAGTCCAAGGTTATGGTGTTCAGAAAAGGAGTAGGAAGGGATGAGGGAGGGGAGTGGAAGTGGAAGTGAAAGGCGGTGCAGGAGGTGAAAGAGCTTGTGTACCTGGGCTTTTTGTTTCGGAGAAATGGAGGAGTCAATGGGCACATAAAAGAAAGAGTGATGAGGGCACATGTGGTGATGAGGCAGGTGTGGGGGTTAGGAAGGAAGTTATTCACAGATGATTATGGAAGGAGGATGAAATTGTTTGACTCACTAGTGATGAGTGTGCTATTGTATGAAGTAGAGGTGTGGGGGTGAAAGGAAAGTGAGGAGGTAAATAGGACAAGAAAGAGGTACGTAAGGTGGACACTGGGGTTGGCAAGGAACACGCCTAATTATATTGTCAGGAGGCAGACGGCGAAAACGCGTTTAGGAATTCTAGCGGGGAGTCGGGTGTGTAAATATAAGGAGAAATTTTTGAAAAAGGAGGAAATTAGGCTGGTTAGGGAGCGTTGGTGGGAAAAGGAAAATAGGAGAGGGGTTGGAAAGGTGAAGGTTGAAAGGGAAAAGTATTTTCGATCGAATAGACTGCAGATGGATGAAGTGAGAAGGATGTACGAGAAAGGAAGGAAGGTATATAAGATAGTTAAGAAAAATGGCATGGAGAGAGAGAAGACAGCAGGTGAGGAAAAAATAAGAGAGTCAAGGTTCAACGGGAGCAATGGGCGGATTATGCTAATGGAGAGTGTGCAATATTTGTATGAGAAAGGAGAAAAAGGAAGTCAGGAGCTTATAGCAAATATAATATGTGGGTGCATGGAAAGTTTTAATATGTGCTGGCTTTTTAGGGAGAAGAAGATGTGTAAACTGTGCGGGAAGGGTGAGGCATGAGTCGAGCACTGGTTGGAGGAATGCGTAGAGGTGGAAAGGAGTAGGATAAGCATGGAGGTATTGATGCATGAAAGTAGGGACAAAAAGGCAGTAGCATGGATGAAGGAAGTGTTAGGTAAGATGGAGGAGAAGAGAAGGAAGAAGAAAGAGGAATGGAGAAAAAAAATGTACATAGGGGAGGAAGTAGATATAAGTAAACTGTAAATATTTTAAATAGTAGATAAGTATTAGGTATTAGCCACGAATGTGATAGCGTGCGAGAAGAGGCGATGGGTGGAGATAAGGTATGGATGGATGACATTTTTTTAAACGTTAGATTTTGAGAAAATTCTGTTAAAAAAGGAAAGTGCAAGCAAGTCAATTTTTAAGGGCATGTGATACTTCGTCATGTAGTAAATCAGGTTCAGTTCCCCCAGGTTTTTGTCCACAAAAATTAAAACTTTTGAAAACTGAATTCAGAGATGATATAAAATAGTATAATGGACATCCCTTGACCCTTTTTGAGGGATAATAACAAAAAAAATGTATTGTGCTAAATAAAAATTTTATGTATAAGCACTATCTTAAAGTTAAGAAGTTATGAAGTTAGGCTAGCGGTATAGAGGGCGTACTAACCAGCAAAAAACTTTGAAAATAATTTTTATTTTTTCGACACTTATTAATTATTTATGAAATAAACTTTTTTAATTTCCTACGACTAAAGTTAGTTTCAGGACAATAGTTTCTATGTTTTTTTTATGTCCTAAGTTTTAGGCGAAAAGTATTGTGTACCTTAGGAGTAAAGCGTGGGAGTAATGTAAGACACATAACCTCAAAATACGCGTACTTTCACCAAATTTAGCAACATAAAAATTTTTGTAATGATCCTACACAAACGAGTCAAGGGACGTCCGGTAACATGTTCACTATCATTCTCAAAATTTTTAAGACAAAATGCTCATTATGGTGGGAGAAAAGCCGGGGGAACCTAACACTGCTAAAATCGAGAATTTTTTAAGTATAAAATTATTTATAAAATAAACTTTTTTAATTTCCTACGAATAAGGTTAGTTCCTGGACATTAGTTTCTATGTTTTCTTCCTTGTCCTAAGTTTTCGGCGAAAAATACTGTGTGCTTAAGGAGTAAAGCATGGGAGAAATCGGAGAAATGTAAGACACATAACCTCAAAATACACATACTTTCACCAAATTTAGAAAAATTGAAATTTTGTTTAAGATCCAACAAAAAAGAGTCGAGAGACGTCCGTTTTCATGTTACCTATTATTTCTCAAATTTTTAAGACGAAATGTTAATTATTGTTTGAGAAAAGCCGGGGGAACCTAACACTGCTAAAATCAAGAATTTTTTAAGTATCATATGCCCTTAAGGCCATCAGGACGAAAAATAAAGGTTTATCTATCTATCCGTTATTAATATAATTAAAATTCATATATTAATAAAATTTTATAACCATGCAGTTAACAATACAATTAAAATTTATAATCATGCGATAAATAATAATATTCCATAACTATACAATGAACAATGTAATTTGTTCATAAAAATGCGTAATCATATAGAAAGGAATACAATTCAAAAATTTAAACGTCCATCACCTTACAGTAATCAATATATTAATTTTATGTGACATGGCTTGCAACAACTTTCGCACGAATTCGTCCATTTATACAATTTTGTTCGAGTTTTACTCGAGGTTGAAATAAAAAATAAATTTTTGCTTATGTCGTCAGAGTATCGTGTATTGTTTCTTCAGGAAAGATAAATTCTTTTGTAAATTTTCTAGAATTATCTTGGCCACATTTTGTTTCGGACCTTTATTACTGCTAGACATTTCCCAAAAGCAACGTATTTCTTGTGTTTTTTTGCTATAAGGCATGCAGCCTAAAAAGGTGGTAGTGGAGGTATTCTACGTTTTGAGCAAAAATTCCCCTTCTTTTCTTTATAATAGTGCTGAGTGAAACTTATTTTGTTTATAGTTATTTATGATATCTATATTATTATAAGAAAACTTATAAGGAAAAGGGAAGGAAAGAAAGAGAAGGCGACCTCCATATCCCTTTCTTTCTTCAATGTCTTTTGTCTTCTCCTCTTTTTTTTATAAATATATTTCTTTTATTGTTTTTGAATTGTCTTTGTGGCTTGGGGAAGTAAAATATTTTTAAATAGTCGCAAAAAAATAATACATTGAGGAATGCCGTTTTTCGGTGTGATCCTAATCGTCCGATTCGTCATTATTTGTTGTTTGTCAGTAATTGCTGGTAAGTAAAAGTTACAATTCATTGCACGTAAGTTAGAAAAACAACTCTTTGCTGCTTAAGTATTTACTTAAGGGGTTGATTAAAAAAAAAAAAGTTATTGTATTTTTTTGTTAACGTAGGCTGAATAGAATGATAATAATAAAAAAAATTAAGTCAAAATTTATGCATGAAATCGAGAAGTCACTTCTACTTCGGTTCCTTTTCTGTTATATCTTGGCTCTATAAAAATTTTTTAATGCATTCTAAACAGTCGTACGCTTAAGAACAGAGATGCAGGATTTCTTATTTGCAGATTTCGCAATTTAATTTAATTTTCCCTTCGTTTGCAATAGAATGTTCCAGGTTTGCGATAGAAGGCCAATCAAGTTTACAATCGTACCTTAGCTTCTCCGTGTTGGATATTTCTTCATAACAAAAGGGGCAGATGCGTTCTTATGAGATTTGATCAAGATATAAAAATAGTGTCAAGGAATACATCATTAGACATAAAAAATTTAAAAGATAGCTGTTTGTTACAGGATAATCTTGTGGACGAATGCTGTCTCGTTTTTCAGGTAAATTATATTTATACTCTTTTGGTGAGGGAATCATGCTAAAAAAATTTTAAGTATTTAACATTTGTTGTTGTTAAATTATTTAATTGAGTAATGTTTTCTATCAGAGAAACCAGTTTCTGTTTCGTAGTTATTAGAAAAGATGTGAGAGTAAAGTGAAGGGACTGTATTTAGATGCTTGTTTTGGTTAGAAAAAATTTGGAGTAAAGGTCTGTGACTGGTGAGAAGGTTTTATTTAAATACTCAGAGGAACTAGTTGAATAAATTCTTTTCTTGTATTTTCTCGCTAAAGTTAGTGTAAATTTGGTCAACTTAAGGATTTTTTTCTATTTATCGTTAAAAAATAATTTTTGTTTGTTTTAATTTTAAGTTATTTATATTTAAGAAAAAGTTTGAAGAGAAAAAAAATTTGTTTTATGAGTCAGGAATTGTTTGATTAAATTTATTTGAATTAATAAGTAAGTCGTACATTCTAGCTGATTCTAGTTACGATAATTTTGTTTTTTTTAATTTTGTTTCAGATGCAGAAAAAACTTCCGACATATTATGTGACATATGGAAAAAACGGGTACCTTTTGGGTACCGCTTGGTTTGGGCACCCAGAGATCTAGGTGGTTGTAGCCGTCCACTAATAAATACAAATTTTTCAATAAGATTTTAGCACTATGATGTATGGGACAGAGTGACAGGTGTCAGAGTTGATGTTGTTGATGAAATAACGGAGCTTCTTGATCGAGATCGCGAGGAGAGTATTGCCAATGACGATTTAAGAGTGAGTACAATTTTTTGTTTTATTTATATAAATGCAGAAAGGAGAAAAGTTTTTAATGTAAATTTAAATTATTGTCCTTATTTATTTATTTTGCAGTATGAAACGGATAATTTACCATCTTCGGATTCCGATTCCGATGGTTTGTCTGCTGAGGATGAAGATGATCCGATTTTCAAGGATTTTAATTCGTACGAGAATGTATGACGTATGTGTGTTTTTTTGTGATAATTTTGTTCTCATTGT
>JAUELO010000292.1:1765246-1796738 GCA_032357855.1 Amphibolips quercusostensackenii | reverse complement strand
CTGGCGTGTAAATATGCGGGGATTTTTTTGAAAGAGGAGGAAGTTAGGTGGTTAGGAAGTGTTAGTGGGAGAAGAAGAACAGGAGAGGGGGTGGGAAGATAGAGGTTGAAAGGGAAAAGTATTTTAGAGCAAATAGACTGCAGTTGGATAAAGTGAGAAGGGTGTTAAATTTTGAGCAAGCTGGATTATTTAGTTTGTGTTTTACAGCCATTGAAAGCACAGAACCTCGTAAATTTCAACGAAAATGGAAAAAAGTAAATTTCCTGTGCTGATTTAGCATTATTTTTTGCGTAAAAAAACCATGCTGAGTTTCGTTGTGGTCGTACCAGCACAAGTGGCTGAGGCTGTAGGCATCTTAACTAAGCGAGTACATTATATTTCACGTGAATATTTGAACATAGGAAAAATATCCGCGAGATGGGTGCCGCGATTGCTCACACTCAACCATAAGCACAACCGTGTGACCACTTCAAAGAAGTGTTTGTCGATCTTAAACCAAAATCTAAACGAGTTTTCGCGCCGTTTTGTAACCGTGGACGAAACATGGATCCATCATAGAACACCAGAGACCAAAGAACAATCTGGACAGTAGGTTTCTTTGAGTGAACGTGCACGAAAGAAGGCAGTTTTTTAGGATGCACGCGGTATCATTGACATAGATTACCTCCAGAAGGGTAAAACAATCAACGGCCAATTTTATTCAGATCTTTTAAACAGATTCAATATTGATTTAATGAAAAAACGACCGCATTTGTCGAAGAAAAAAGTGCTGTTTTATCAGGACAATGCACGTGTGCACACGTGTGTAGTCACGATGGGAAAAAACCATAAATTGGGCTACGAACTACTACCTCATCCAGCATATTCTCCAGATTTAGCCCCCTTCGACTATTTCCTGTTTCCAAACCTAAAGAAATGACTAGGCGGTAAGAGATTTGTGTCGAATGAAGAGGTAATCACCAAAATAAACGCCTATTTTGAGAGCCTTGAGAAAACCTATTATTTGGAAGGAATAAAAAAATTGAAAACATGCTCGACTAAATGTATCGAGCTGAAAAGGAGAGGTGAGGAAAAAATAAGAGATTCAAGGTATAACAGTAACTATAGGTAGATTGTGCTAAGGGAGAGAGCGAAATATTTCTGTGAGACAGGAGAGAAAGGAAGTCATAAGAAAGTCAGGATGTATGAACTGTGCGGAAAGAGTGATGCAAGAGTGTAACACTGGTTGGAGGAGTGCATGGAGGTGGAAAGGAGTGTTATTAGCATGGAAGTATCAACGCATGAAAGGTGGGACAAAAGGGCAAAAGTATAGGTGACGAGGGTTTTGTGTAAGATGGAAGAGAGGAGAAGGAAGGAGAAAGATGAATGAAGACGAAAAGATTGTGATCAGGAGACGAAGTAGATTCAAAAAAGCTGTGAATATTGTGAATAGTTGAAAAGTACTAGGCATTAGCCGTGGAGGTCATAGCGTGCGAGGCGAGGCGATGCGTGCGAGGCAATACGTGCAAGGCGCGATAAAGCGAAGAATGTAGGGCGATAAGTGCGAGCGGTCTTAGAGATGAGGTATGGATGAATGCTATTTCGTTGAATTCTTTTATACAATACAACTATTCTAGATACTTTTCTAAAGTCATTTAAAGTTTTCTAAAAGCCTAAGCAATTTTGTAAAACCCTTAAAAAAATTTTATCTTGCTAAATTCCTTGGGTTGTGTTTTCAACTTGAAATTAAAAATACTTTGAAATGCCTTAAAGTTCTTCAAAAGTATTAAGTCTTATGAAATCCCCAATAATCCTATAATAATCGACTAAAATCCCATGAAAGGTCTTGGAATCTATAATATCTTTTAATATTCCTACAGAAATAATGAAATCTTTAAAATCCTTTGAAATTTCATGAAATCCACAAAATCAGATAAATACCTTATAATCTCTTAAAATCTCTGATATTTATTTTAATTTCTTGGAATAATCAAAAATACCCTAAAATTTTTGAAACCCCTTGAAAACCCTGGAATTATTGAAAATCCACAAAATCCTTGAAAATTTAATTTCATCCCCCCCCCCCTAAAGTTCTCTATTAATCTGTTGTAATTTCTTAAACTCTTTTAAAAATCACGATAATCCTGAAACACTTTTAAAATCTTTTCAAATTTTCTGAAATCCTACGAAACTTTTTGAAAACACTTACAAATTTTTCAATCTTTTAAAATTCCTTTCCAAATTTTAAAATACTCTCAACACTCAAAAATCCTTTGAGATAACTTGAAATTCATATAATCCATTAAATATTATAAAATCCCAAGTTATCTCACAAAAGTTAAATAAAATCCTGTACGAAATTTTGGAATTTCCAATATCTTTCTAAATTCCTGTAAAAATGATGGAGTCCCTTGAAATCCCTGTAATTAAAAAAATTTTTTTAAAAGTCCTTTAAAATTTTTTTTATTCCCCCTCTCCTTTTCCTACAATTCTTTATAAATCCGTAGAAATGCCTTGAAATCTATAATCTTAAAAAATAATCTTAACAATTAAAATTCTTTGTGAATCTCATAAAACCTTTTTTAATTTTAGATCTTTTTTAAAATTTTTGCAAAAATTATCATTTTATTTAAATGCTCTGAAATTACGTAAAATCTACGAAATCAGATAAAGACTTTGAAAATCTTTTGAAATCTAATATTTTTCTTAATTTATTAAAATTCTTTTAAATACCTTAAAATTTAAAAATCCGTTAAATCTGGCGAAATTTCTAGTAATCCCACAAATTGTAAGTAAAATTACGTAACATATTTTAAAATCTATAATATCTTTAGAATACTCTGAAATCTCGTAAAATACACAAAATCAAATAAAGCCTTTTAAAATCTCTTGGAATCTGATTGTTTTTAATTTCTTGGAATCCTTTTAAATATTCTTAAAGCTTTGAAATTCCTTGAAATACCCTAAATCCGTTAGACTTTACTAAAATTCTGCTGAAATCCTCTGAAATCTCTGAAAAACTCTCGAATGCTTAAAATCTTTAAAAATCTGTAGAAATTACTTGTTATCATATATTTCAAAATTCCTTGAAATTGTAGCCTTTTTTCCGATTTTTGGATATCTTACGAAATCACTTGACATTCCTTAAATTTTTTATTTGTTAAAGTTTTCTGTTATCAGGATTGCAGATTTAATTATTGAAGTCTTTTGAATCTTGAACTTTTAAATTTAGAACTAAAAAAATCTTCAATTGAGACATTTTTATTTATACACTCAATAAAATACAAATAAATAATTAACAATAGTCTAATACAATATAAAAGTGAATAAAAGCGTTTAATTATGGATTTAATAATTATTGCTTCAATTTTAAGATTTTAGCTACAACAATTCTAATTTAAGACTTTTTACTCAAATCGATTAAATTAATTTCTTAAAAGACTCTAAAATACCATAAATCCCGCTTTCTGGAAAGGAAGCTATAACGATGAATTTATTACAAAGGAGCCTCCAATTGAAGCTCAAAAGGAAATCAATTTTTAATAGAGACTTTTTGAAGAGAACCTATTTTTTTCACTTACCTTTATATTTTATTTAAATAGGAAGCTGGATTTTTTTGGTACACATATGTGAAGCTGAAAAAGGGTCCATTTGTACCAAAATCTTTACTAAAGTCAGCGCTTGATAACTGTCAATTGATGTCTGTGAATCCATAATTGACCAACCCCGCTTTGCAAACGGTTAGTTTGTGAATGCACCACAGAGTTGTTTTTTTGATGTGTTTTCTAAAAAAACCCCTTTGTGTCTCTAAAGAAACCCTTTGCGTCTCTAAAAGAAAGCTTTGTGTTGCTAAAGGAAACCTTGGTGTCGCTAAAGGAAACCTTTGTGTCTCTAAAGGAAACCTGTGTGTCGCTAAAGGAAACCTTTGTGTCTCTAAAGAACACCTTTGTGTCGCTAAAGAAAACCTTTGTGTCTCTAAAGAAAACCTTTGTGTCTCTAAAGGAAACCTTTGTGTTTCTAAAGAAAACCTCTGTGTCGCTAAAGGAAACCTTTCTGTTTCTAAAGGAACCTTCTGTGTCTCCAAAGAAACCCTTTTGGTACTCCACAGGTGTCTATTGGATTTCAAGTTCTAAAGGATTCTAACATTCATTTAATCGCAACTTTATTTAACCTTCCGCTTCTTTTGTGTAACACAAGTACTATTTTTTCAATAGCTGTAAAATCGTTGCATTGTTAAAAAAAAGTGTTAAAAAGGGTCGATAATGTCGTGATTTAAAATGATTAAATTAAATTGCCTGGCACAGCTCTCCACGGTTTTTTCTAAATCTCTGTGATTGATGGAGCTTTGTGAATTTTTGTTTTCTGCAAACACACGTGCATGCGAGCTTTAAGAGTGACAGGTGATTACTGCACAATATGAGCATAATGCGGTTCCATTTGCGGTGCGCGAGAATAATTCGCTTTATCGTCGGTTGCGGTGTAGAAAAGTACGTGGATGTAAAGTATCGGCACGAGCTCAGATTTATCTGCAGATCGCGATTATGAAATTATTGGTAAAGGGTGTCGTGCACAAATATTTTTATATTGAATCGGATTCAACTTTTACAGAAACGCTGTATTAGTTCAAGCCTTTTATATTTACTGCTTAGATATTCATCACTTTTCATAATCAGAAAGAAAACTCTGAATATTTAGACGAAACAAGTATTTTTTGCTGGGCTTTAGATCTTGGACTCCAGCGAAAACCTGTGAAGACCCAAAATGGTTCCTTTGGATACCTAAAGGTTTCCTATGGAGACACAAATGTTTCCTTCGGAGATGCAAAGGGTCCCTTTGGAAAAACAAAAAGGTTCCTTTGGAGAATGGAAAGGGTTCCTTTAAAGACTCTGAAGATTTCTATCGGAAACCCAAAAGGGTTCCTTTAGAGACACGAAACGATTCCTTTAAAGACACATAAGGTTCCTTGAGAGACCCACAAGGATTATTTTTGAGACCTGAAAGGGTTTCTTTGGAGACCCAGAAGAGTTTATTTGGAAACACATAGGGTTTCTTTGGAGACACAAAAAGTTCCTTAAAAGATCTAAAAGTGTTTCTTTGGAGATACACAAGGTTCCTCTGGATACACACAAAGTTCCTTTGGAGACCCACAATGATTATTTTGAATACCTGGAAAGGTTCCTTTGGAGACCCAAAAGAATTCCTTTGGAGCCCCAAAAGGGTCCTTTTGAAGACCCGAAAGGGTTTCTATGGAGACACAAAGGGCTCCTTTAAAAATCCAATAGTGTTCCTTTAAAGACACACAAGGTTTCTTCGGAGACCCACGAGGATTATTTTGGTAATCTAAAAGGGTTTCTTTGGAGACCCAAAAGAGTTTATTTGGAGACTCAAAAGGGTTCATTTGGAGATAAAGGGTTTTTTCGCAGACCCAAATGTTCCCTTTGAAAACGCAAAGGTTTTCTTAGGAGACGCAAAGGGTTCCTTTGGAGACACAAAACGATTCCTTTAGAGACATAGAGGGTTTCTTTGGAGATCAGCAAGGTTCCTTTGGAGACCCACAATAATTATTTTGGAGACCTGAAAGGGTTCCTTCGGAGACCCAAAAGAGCTCCTTTGGAGACTCAAAAGGGTTCCTTGGGAAATACAAAGGGTTCCTTTAAAGATCCAATAGTGGTTCTTTGGAGACTTAAACGTTTCCTTTGGAGACGCAAAGGTTTTCTTAGGGGAGGCAAAGGGTTCCTTTGGAGACAGAAAATGGTTCCTTTGAAGACCCAGAAGGTTAAATTTGGAAACACAAAAGGGTTTCTTTGGAGACTCAAAAGGGATCCTTTGGAGAAACACAGGGTTCCTTTGTAGACCCACAGGGATTATTTTGGATACCTAAGAGAGTTTCTTTGAAGATACAGAAGGTTCTTTTGGAGACCCTGAAGTTTCATTTAGAAACACAAACGTTTTCTTTTGGAGACGCAAAGGGTTTCTATGGAGACCCAAAGGGGTTTCTTTAAAAACCGAGTAGGTTTTATTTGGAAACACAAAAATGTTTCTTTGAAGACTTAAAAGGGTTTCTTTGAAGAAGCACAGTGTTCCTTTGGAGACCGAAAGGTTTCCTTTAGAGACGCAAAGCTTTCCTTGGGAGACACAAAGGATTTCTTTAGAGACCCAAAAGTGTTTCTTTGGAGAACTAAAGGTTTCCTTTGCAGATACAAAGGGTTTTTTTCGAGATCCAAAAGGGCTTCTTTAGAGACACTCAAGGATTCCTTTGGAGACACAAAGGGTTCCTTAAAAGATCTAAAAGTATTCCTTTGCGGACACACAAGGTTCCTTGAGAGGCCCACAAGGATTATTTTTGAGACCTAAAAGAGTTTTTTCGGAGACCCAGAAGGGTTACTTTGGAGACCCAAAAGGGTCCCTTTGGATACCCAAAAGAGTTTCTTCAGAGACGCAAAGGGTTCCTTTAAAAATCCAATAGTGCTCCTTTGGAGACACACAAGGAACCATTGTAGACCCACAAGGATCATTTTAGAGACCTAAAACGGTTTCTTCGCAGACTCAAAAGAGTTTATTTTGAGACTCAAAAGGATTCATTTGGAGACACAGAGGGTTACCTTGCAGACCCAAGTGTTTCCTTTAGAGACGCAAATGTTTCCTTAGGAGACGCAAAGGGTTTCTTTGGAGACACACAACAATCCTTTAGAGACCCACAAGGATTATTCTGGAGACCTAAAACGGTTCCTTCGCAGACCCAAAAGAGCTTATTTGGATCCACAGAGGGTTTCCTTGCAGACCAAAATGCTTTCTATGGAGACGCGAAGGTTTCCTTGGGAGACGCAAAGGGTTTCTATGGAGACAGAAAACGATTCCTTCAGAGACACAGAGGGTTCCTGTGAAGATACACAACGTTCCTTTAAAGACCCACAAGCATTATTTTGGAGACCTGAAAATGTCCCTTTGGAGTCTCAAAAGAGTTCTTTTGGAGACCCAGAAGGGTTCCTTTCGAGACACAAAGAGTTCCTTCAAAGATCCAAAATGGTTCCTTTGTAGGACCACAAGGATTATTTTGGAGACCTAAAAGGGTTTCTTCGCAGACCCAAAAGAGTTTATTTGGAGACTCAAAAGGGTTTGTTTGAAGACACAAAGGGTTTCTTTGCAGACCAAAATGTTTCCTATGGAGACGCAAAGGTTTTCTTGGGAGACGCAGAGTTCCTTCGGAGACAGAAAACGATTTTTTTTGGAGACACAAGGGGTTTCTTTGGAGACACACAACGATCCTTTGGAGACCCACAAGCATTATTCTAGAGACCAGAAAGGGTTCCTTCGGAGACCCAAAAGGGTTCCTTTGGAGACCTAAAAGGGTTCCTTTGGAGACACAAAGAGTTCCTCCAAAGATCCAAAATGGTTCCTTTGTAGACCCACAAGGATTATTTTGGAGACCTAAAAGGGTTTCTTCGGAGACCCAAAAGAGTTTTTTTGTAGACTCAAAAGGGTTCATTTGGAGACACAGAGGGTTTCCTTGCAGACTTAAATGTTTTCTTTGGAGACGCAAAGGTTTCCTTAGGAGTCGCAAAGGGTTCCCTTGGAGACAGAAAACGATTTCTTTGGAGATACAGAGAGTTCCTTTGGAGACACAGAACGTTCCTTTTGAGACGTACTAGCATTATTTTGGAGACCTGAAAGGGTTCCTTCGGAGACCCAAAAGAGTTTTTTTAAAGACCCTGAAAGGTTCCTTTGGAGACACAAAGAGTTCCTTTAAAGATCCAAAATGGTTCCTTTGGGGACACACAAGGTTCCTTTGTAGGCCCACAAGGATTATTTTGGAGACCTAATAGGGTTTCTTCGGAGATCCAAAAGAGTTTCTTTGGAGACTTAAAAGGGTTCATTTAGAGACAGGGGGTTCCTTTGAAAACCTAAAACAATTTGTTTGGAGACTCAAAAAAGTTATTTTTAAGACTCAAAAGTGTTCCTTTTAAGACTCAAAGGGTTTCTTTAGAGATCCAAAAGGGTTTCTTGAGAAACACACAAGGTTCCTCTGAGTGATGTAAATTTCGTTTCTATTATTTGAAAACCGCTTACAATCCTTGAGAGTCCGTTAAAATTCAGATGTTTGCTATCCCGTAAAAAAATCTTCAAATGTTAAGGAATCCCTTAAAATATTTTTAATTCAAATTAAATTTTTTTTAAATTTCTTAAAATCTCGTAAAATACTATGAAATCTGTAGAAATTTTGGGCATTTTTTTTAAATCTTTGATATTTCTTAAAATCTCTTTAATTTTTGCAAAATACTTTGAAATATTTGGGGATCCTTTGGAATCGATAAAAAACCGTGCAAATTCTGTATTATCCTTTGAAATACTTAGGAATACCTTGAAATCCTTCCCAATACAATCATACCTATCAACATCTATTAAAATCTCGAAAATTGCTCTAAAAGTTTTTAAAAATCTGTAAAATCTTTGTGAATCCTTAGAGATTTTTTAAAATTTCTTAAAGTGTTTTAAAATTCTTTGAAATGTTTGAAAATTCTTTACCAACTCTAAAAATCTTTAAAAATTTTTCAAAATCCACTGAAATTTCGCAACATTTCTAAAAAGTTTGTAAAATACTTTGAAACTTTATAAAAGTTTAAGGTCGTTTGAAATCTTTTTCAATCGTTAAAAATCTTTTCAAATTTTTTTATAATCCGGAAAAACTTCTTTAAAATTTTGAAAAATCCTTTAAAAACCCTCAAAATTGTTCATAGTCTCGTACAATATCCTGAAATTTTATTAAATAATAGTAAATCTTTTGAACTATCAATAAGTCTTTTACAGTAATTTAAATTCTTTACAATTCTTTGAAATTTTTGGCAATCCTTTAAATTCTAATGAAAACATTAAATTCTTTAAAATTTCCTAAAATCTTTAAAATCTTTCAAAATTCTTAAAAAAGTTGTAAAATACTTCTAAATTTTGGAAAATCTTTTTAAACAAATTGAAATTCTTTAGCGTATATTAAAATCGATTCAGATCTCTATAAATTTTCGGAAATCCCGAAAACTTCTCTTTAAATTTTAAAAAATCCTTTAAAATCACCTAAAATCTCCTAAAATCGCACAAAATACCAGGAAATCTATAGAAATACAGGGGATATATTTGAAAGTATCACAGAAAACCTTGAATTCAAATTCTTAAGAATCAATTAAAATATTGTAAAATTCTGTAAAATCCTTTGGAATCTCTAGGAATGCCATAAAACCTAATAATCTTTTTTAGGATTCCTCAAAATCTTTGAAAATCCATGAAAATTTTTCGAAATTTACGTTTTAAATTCCTTATAATTTCGTAAAATTCTCTAAAATATTTTTAAATACTTTAAATTCTTGGAATTATTCCTACAAAAATTTGAAATCCATCGAAATCTCTTGAAATTAACTTTAAACTTCTAAAATTTCTCAGAATCCCGTAAAATTCAGTAAAATATTTTGAAATCTTACAAAATCCCTTGAAATCGTTAAGAATTTCTTAAAATTAAAAGTAACAAGTGAAAAGTTAAAAGTAAAAAGTTTTAAGTGTAAAGTGGAAAATGGAAAGTGGGAAGTGGAAAGTCGGAAGTGGAAAGTGAAAAGTAGAAAGTAGAAAGTTTGATTTTTCAGCAATGCCTTAAAATATGATAATTTCTTCTGACATTTCTCAAAATCTTTAGAAATCCTTCAAAAGCTTCGAAAAGTTACTTTTCAAATTCCTTATAATTTTATAAAATTCTTGAAAATATTTCTAAGTACTTCAAATCACTCGAATAATTTCTGAAAAGATCTAAAATCCATCGAAATCTTTTGAAATTAACATAAATCTCTTAATATTTTTTGGAATCTTCCTTGAGATCGTTCAGAATTTCCTAAAATCGAAAGTGAAAAGAAGAAGGTGGAAAGAAGAAATTGGGAAGTAGAAAGTCGGAAGTGGAAAGTCGGAAGTAGAAAGTTTGAAGTGGGAAATGCAAATTCGCAAGTGGAAAGTGGCAAGTTTGAAGTGGAAAGTGGAAAGTCGGAGGTGGAAAGTTGGAAGTGGAAAGTAGAAAGTTTGAATTAGATCTCCTAAAATTTCTTGAAAGCCCGAAAAGCTTCCTTGAAATTTTGAAAAATCCTTAAAACCCTAAAATTTCTCAAAATCGCGTGAGGCACTAGAGAATCTTGAGAAATACAGGGAAATATTTTACTGTCTTTTAAAATACTTGAAAATCCTTACAGTTTTTAAAAATTCCTTTAGAATTATTAAAATCCTTTACAATTTCTAAAAATTTCTTAAAATTTCGAAGAATCTTTTAAAATCTCTAAAATCAGCCCAAACTTTCATGAAATACTTCTAAATCCATTTAAATTATTTGAAAACTCTTTAAATCCATTTGTAAAATATTTAAAAATATCACGAAAATCCTGAAAGTCAAATTTTTTAAACTCCATTAAAATTTTGTACAATTTTTTAAAAATCTTTTTTAATCTTTGGGAATGCCTTGAAATCTAATAATCTCTTCTAACATTTTTAAAGCCTTCAGAACTCCTTCGAAAGCTTTGGAAAGCTACTTTTTGAATTCCTTAAAATTTTTAAAATTCTTGAAAATATTTTTAAGTACTTCAAATCACTGGAATAATTTCTGAAAAGATCGAAAATCCATCGCAATCTTTTGAAATTAACATAAATCTTTCAAAATTTTTTGGAATCTTCCTTAAAATCGTTAGGAATTTACTGAATTTGAAAGTGGAAAGTAGAAAGTGGAAAGAAGAAAGTGGGAAGTAGAAAGTCGGAAGTAGAAAATTTGAAGTGGAAAGTGCAAAGTCGCAAGTGGAAAGTGGCAAGTTTGAAGTGGAAAGTGGAAAGTCGGAAGTGGAAAGTTGGGAGTTGAAAGTAGAAAGTTTGATTCAGATTTTCTAGAATTTTTAGAAAGCCCGGAAAGCTTTCTTGAAATTTTAGAAATTCTTGAAAAATACTAAAATCTCCTAAAGTCGCATGAGATACTAGAAAATCTTCAGAATCACATTAAAATTATCCACAGTTTTTTTAAATACTTTATAATCCTTTAAGATTTTTGGAAATTCCTCTAAAGTTATTAAAGTCCTTTGAAATATCTAAAAATTTCCTGAAATTTCAAAGAATTTTTTTTAATCTATTACCTGCATAAACTCATGAAATACTTACAAATCCTTTTATATTGTTTTAAATCTTTTGAAATCCATTCCTGACATTTATTTTAAGTGGGAAGTAGAAAGTCGGAAGTTGAAAGTAAGTAGTTTGAAGTGTTAAGTAAAAAATAAGATGTAGAAGTGTGAAGTAGAAAGTTAGAAGTGAAAAGTGGGAAGAGAAAATTTGAAGTGGGAAGTGGAGGGTCGAAATTGGAAAATGTAAAGTAGAAAGTTCAAAGTGGAAAGTGGGAAGTGTAAAGTGAAAAGTAGAAAGTTTGAAGTAGAAAATTTGAGGTAGAAAGTAGGAAATAGGTTGTGGAAAAGTTACGTACCCCCTCCCCCATCCTAGTGGGTAATCTTTGACTGATTGTTCTTACCTTTGGCTTTCATTTTCGAGTAAATGAAAAGTTTAAAAGTGCTATTATTCTGCGATCATTTTAAAATCCTTATCTTTACATGAAAATTGAGGAGTGGGAAGTTGGAACTGGAAAGTGGAAAGTAAAAAGTTTTAAGTGCGAAGTGAAAAGTAGGAAGTGGATAGTTGAAAGTTTGGAGTGTAAAGTGAAAAGTGGGATTTGGGCAATGGAAAGTAGAAAGTCAGAAGTGGAAAATGGGAAGAAGAAAGTAGATAGTTCGAAGTGAAAAGTAGAAGGTGAAAAGTTGGTTATGTAAAGTTAGAAGTGGAAAGTGGGAAATGGTTTGTGGGGAAATCACGTAAATCCCCTCACTTCAGCGGGTAATCTTGCACTGATGGCTCTTACCTTTGACGTTTATTACACCTATCTTTTTGTTGAAAAAAATTAAAACTATCTAATAAATGTAGGTAATTGTTGTAGAAGTTGCAGATGAAGGTTCTGCTTATACTGATACAGAGTTTTAACATTTTCAGTCGATTAGCAATTATTTTCAAGTTAAAAGTGGAAAACGTAAAGCTTCAAGTGCGATGTGAAAAGTGGCAAGTAAAAAGTAGTAAGGCGAAAGTGGGAAGTGGAAAGTCGCAAGTGGAAAGTCGGAAGTGGAAAGTAGAAAGTCGGAAGTGGAAAGTAGAAAGTTAGAAGTATAAAGTGGAAAGTTTAAAGTATGCAGTGAAAAGAAGAAAGTTTGAAGTGGCAAATTTGAGGTAGAAAGTAGAAAATAGGTTGTGGGAAAGTTATGTACCCTCCCCCTCCCCCCACCCCTAGCGGGTAATCTTTGACTGATGGTTCTTACCTTTGGCTTTCATTTCCCCTTTTTTTTTTTTGCTTAAAAAAATGAAATCTGTCCAATAAATATAGGTAATTGTTGTACAGGTCAGAGGGAAAATCTCACTAGATATATTTTTTAAATATCGGAAAAAGTAGAAGTTGCAGATGAAGATGTTGCTTATACTGATACAGAGTTTTAACATTTTTAAATCGCTCAACAATTATTTTTGAGTGAGTCAAAGGTTAGAAAGTACCCTTATTCTACGATCATTTCAGAATATTCATCTTCAAATAAAAAGTGTAAATTGGAAAGTTTTAAGTGCGATGTGGAAAGTGGTAAGTGGAAAGTGGGAAGTAAAAAGTAGAAAGGCGGAAATGGAAAGTCGGAAGTGGAAAGTAGAAAGTAGAAAGTCGGTAGTGGAAAGTAGAAAGCTAGAAGTATAAAGTAAAAAGTCGGAAGTGAAAAGTAGAAAGTGTGAGGTGGAAAGTAGAAAGTTTGAAGTGGAAGGTGGGAAGCGGAAAATGGGAAATATGTTGTGGGAAAGCTGTGTAATCCCTCCTTCATCCGCAGCAGGGAATCTTTGTCTGATGGCTCTTACCTTTGACGTTCAGTACACCCAGTTTTTTCTCTAGAAAGATGTGAAAGTATTGCGGGTTTTTATTTCTCTCGCAGAAGAAGAGTGCATGGATGCGAAATTAATGCAGGATACGGGATTGAGTTGTTGAGAGGGTAATGTCGCGTAAACAGAATGTCGCTTTGAGGCGACAACCTCTCTGCTCAGTGGTCACGTATTCGCAATCATCATTTAATTCCACACGCGACTCGTGACGTGTGTCATTATAATCGGCAAACAAGTCATTCCCCGGGTCGTGTGTAATTTCCCTCGAGGATGGGTCGCAAGTTTTATGCGGGCGCGCTAGGCTATGATGTATGCCTACCTTGGTTGGTTTCCTCAGTGCACTCACCTGATGATGCTTTTACAGATTTATATGCAGCCAAGATACAAAATGAAAAATAATTAGAAAAATTTAAAACTTTATGTTTTTAGCACAGTCTAGTATGCAGCGTAAAAAAAAATTGACAGTGGTAATAGAAAGTGGAAATAGGGAAAATTAAGGGAGTAGAAGTAGGAGACGTGAGAGGAAATGAGGGTAGGGAAGTAGGAGAGGTGGAGAAAAATAAGGGGAAAAGAAGTATAAGAGTAGGGGAAGAGGAGTAGAAGATTAGGGGAAGTGAGGGGAAATGGTGGGGGTGGAGAAAGTAAGGGAAAACGTGGAGGAAGTTAGGAGATGATGTAGTTAATAAAGAAGCATTTGGGAAAAGGAGAGGAAGTAAGGGTTGAAGTGTGGACAGGTGAAGTAGGAGAAAGGAGGGGAAGTAGAGTGTGTAAAAATCATACTTACATACATTAGAGTCATTTCACGCAGATTTTCATCAATCTTAAACCGGCAAATTTCCTTTTTTAAATTAAATTAATTTAAAGAAGCACAAGCATTGCTTCTAACATAATCTAATTCTTTGCTATTTCTAGCAATCGCTTAAAATCTTTCAAAATCTTTTGAAATCAAAAAATGACTTGTCTTCAAGAATCTGATAAAAGTGAATCAACTCATTCGATTAATCGGATTTTTAAACATCGATCCATAAATAATTGAATCCAGGTAACCTATTCTGAACTTACCCTGAAGCTCGGTTGGATAACCAGAAAGTTGTAAATCGAAATTTATAGACGAACTTTTATTTTTCCACCACCTGATAAAATTTTGCTAGCAAAGCAATTCTGCCTGATCGTTAATTTAATTAACCTCTGGACTCTGCAATTGCAGAGGCGCGTTTGCGTCTTTAAGAAAGAATTCCATCCTCGTTGATTACTTAATTATCAGTGAATTTATTCTCATTGCATCAAGAGGTGGCAAAACTGTCACTAGTGATCAAATTAACGACACCATTAAAAGTAAAGAAGATTTGCGTAATCTATCAGTGGGAATGTGTTTTGCTTTGCGCATCTTGTCCGTTGGAATCGCGTGGTAATTACCTCGCTTTTATAATCATTGGTATCTATTGAAATTTCCTGACCGTTGTGCGTAAACGAATCGGTAATTACTGCTAAACCAGTGCGCAAAAACTAGCCCACACAATGGAATAGCAGTTACGGCCACAGAAAGAGCGATTGCAAATCGATATTCATTTTTATCTTTCTGTAGTTCTAACCGGTGCAGGATTTTCTAATTAATTCATGAATTATGCACTTTGACAATGCGCTTTGTATTATATTGAAAAAAAACTTAAAAAAAAAACTTTTGTTATAATTTTATCAGTAATCACACTTTTTTCTCTATTCCCCCTTTTACCCTTTTTGTAAAGAATTCCTTTTTTTCCTGTTTTTAAGAAACTTAATCTTTTTCTCGTTTCTTTGCTGAGATGAAAAATCAATGATTAAACTAATTTATTGAAAAATCATCTTTCCTGGTCAAAAATTCATTTGTCTTGCTTAAAATTTGTCGTTTTGGATAAAAAATTCTACTTTTTAAATTAAAAATCTATTGTTAAGTAAAAAATTTATCTTTTTTGGTTTGAAGTTGATCTTATTTCATTTAGAGGCAAGTTTTTCCTAAATTGAGTAGTATACTATTATATTTTAGGTTAAGAATGTTTGTTTTTGGTTAAAACTTCCATTTGGTTAAAAATGAAATTAATTTGATAAAATTAAATTTTTTTTTTAAATTAGTCATTTTATTGGATGAAAATTGGACTTTCTGATTGAAAATTCAAATATTCCGTTAAATTTTGAGCTCTTCTCTGAAAAATTTATTTTTTTTTTTGCTGAAGAATCATTATTTTAGTTGAAATTTTATTTCTTTAGTTGAAGAATAAACTATTTTGTTAAATATTCTCTCACTGAGATGAAAAGTATTTTTTTTAATTTAATGCATTTCGTCTGAAAATCGTCTTCTGTGGCTAGAATTTTAATTATTTTGTTAATAATTCGAGTTTTTTATGTGAAAATTACAGTTACGACTTAAAAATTAATCTTTTACATTCTTGCTTTGAAATTGTTTGATTTTGGTTAAAAATTCAACTATTTATGTGAAAATTCATATATTTGGTCAAAAATTTATTTTCTATGGTAGAAAATTTAACTGCTTTGTTGAACATAATATTTTTTTCTTAAAACATTGATCGTTTTTAGTTGAAAATTCAACAGTTTTATTGCAAATTTATGCATTTTGTTAAAAATTAATCTTTGTTGCTTTAGTTCCACTGTTTTTTTTATTTAAAATTGATTATTTTAATTGAAAATTTATTTTTTTTGTTGAAATTAGTTTTATAAGAAAAAATTAATAAAAATTTAACTATTATATTTTTGATTAGAAATTTGACATTTTTATTGGAAAATTTAACTATTTTTACTTCACCGCTAATTTTTTAACTGAAAATTCAACAATTTTATTTTTTGCTAAAAAATTTTAATTTTTAGTTAAAAAATTAACTTTGTGGCTGAAAATTCGACTATTTTGTTTAAATTTGGTTATCATAAACAAAACTTAATTTTTTGTAACATGAATTACTTATTTCATTTTTTGTTCTAAATTACTCGTTTTGAACGAAAAATTTGACTATTTTGGTAAAAATTTCAGAATTTTGTTGAAAATTAGTGTATTTTATTGAAAATTAGTGTATTTTATTAAAAATTAGTGTATTTTATTGAAAATTAGTGTATTTTGTTGGAAATTCGTCTTCTTTGGTCCTAAATTCAACCTTTTGGTAAACATTAGTCTTTTTGGATAGAAAATTCCTTCTTTTAGATTAAAAATTTATTGTTTAGTGAAAAATTCGTCTTTTTTTGGTTAAACTTGATCTTGTTTAATGAAAGGTAATTTTTTCAAATTGATGACTGTACTATTATATATAATTCTATTTCTTAGATTCTGCTATTTGGTTAAAAATTGGACCATTTTGTAAAAAATTCATTTTTCTTTAATTTACAATTGATTTTTTAACTTGAGATTAAATTATTTTATTTTTTGTAAAAAAATATAAATTTTTTGTTAAAAATTTAGTTATTTTAAATGGAAATTATTTATTCGAACTAAACAATTAATTATTACATTTTTTATATATAATTAATAGTTTTCAACTGAAATCATCAATTTCACATTTTTGTCAAACATTCTTAATTTTTGATATTAAATTCTTCCTGTTAGATAAAAATTTATTGTCTAGTAGAAAATTAATCTTTTTTGGTTCAAAATTGATCTTGTTTAATTGAAAGATAATTTTTTTAAATTGAAAAGTATACTATTATTGTTTAGATTCAGAATTTATCTCTTTCAATTAAAAATTTACTATTTTAGCATCAATTTAATTATTTTCTTGAAAATTCAAATATTATATTTTTTGTTGAAGAATTTTAATTTTTCTTTAAAAAATCAACTTTTTGGTTGAAAATGCAACTATTTGGTTAAATAATGTGCTTTTTTCTAAAAAAATTCATTTCTTGATGTTAACGATTCATTATCTTGGTTGAAAATTTTACTATTTTGTTAAAAATTCGGTTATCAAAAATGAAGATTGATTTCACAAACTGAAAATTTAATTATTTTATTTTTTGTTTAAATTAATAGGTTTTAACTAGAAATTTATCTATTTTGTTAGAAATTCACGTATTTTGGTAAAAATTAGTGTATTTTTTTGAAAACTGGTTTTCTTTGGTAATAGATTTAAGTTTTTAGTTAAAAATTCGTCTTTTCGGATAGGAAATTCTTTCCTTTGGATTAAAAATTCATTGTTTAGTGAATAATTCATATTTCTTAATTTAAAATTGATCCTGTTTCATTTAAAAATAATTCTTTTAAATTGAAAATTATACTATCATATTTTAGGTTCAGAATTCATCTTTGTTGATTAAAAATTCTACTTTTTGGTTAAAAATTTAATTATTTTGTTGAAAATTCAAATATTTTGTTAAAAATTTAACTATTTTTTTAGAAATGCTTCATTTTTTTAGTAAAAATTAGATCATTTTGTACAAAATTTGTCTTTCTTTAGTTCACAATTAATTTTTTAACTAAAAATTTAACCAAGTTACTTTTTGCTAAAAATTTTTTATTTCAGTTAAGAAAACAACTTTTTGGTTAATAATTCAACTACCCAGTTGAATTTTGTGGTCTCCTCTGAAAAATTCATTTTTTATTGTTAAAGATTCATCATTTTGGTTAAAAGTTCATCTCTTTCGTTAAATAATTAACTATTTTGTTCAAAATTCGGTTTTATAAATAAAAATCATTTTTCTGAACTGGAAATGTAATTATTTCATTTTTTCTTTTGAACCAGTCGTTTTTAACTACAAATTTAACTATGTTGTTTATAATTTATGTATTTTGTGAAAAATTTAACTTTTTGATAAACATTTGTCTTTCTTGATAGAAAATTCGTCCTTTTGTACTAAAAATGTATCGTTCAGTAGAAAATTCATTTTTTCTGGTTCGAAAGTAATTTTCCTTAGTTGCAAGTTAATTCTTTCTGATCTAAAAGTATACTGTTGCATTTTAATATTTTTGGTTACTGTGAATTTTTTTTTTTTAACTTATCTTTTTTGTTTGACTATTCAACAACTAAGTTGAGGTTTAACCTTGTTTATCGAAAATTTATCTTGCATAGTTGAGAATTAAGTTTTTTGGTGAAAAATCATCTTTTCGGGCTGAAAATAAACTTTTTCCAGACAATTTTATTAAAACTTTGACATGAATTTTCGAAATACGCCCAATTCACTCATCAGATAGGGCGATGGACAATTACGTCCCAGGTACCTGCCTACGGTTCCCCCACTACGCGTCTTCCCCTCACTCAGCTAAATTGTTGCCGCCGAGCCTGGTTAGCGAAAGTCCTTGTACCTGATGAAAGTTAAAAAACGGAATAAAACATCTTTTTTAAAATTAGTACTTGGTAGTTTACAAATATAAAAATCGAAATCTGTGAATTATAGTGATCCTAACAATAAATTCAAAACTTATTAACGCACATCATAAAATTGGTTTATTTCTCAAAAAAATGCTTTTCTGAGAATGATCTCTTAATAATTTTGCACTTTTTCTGCAATGGTTGGCAAATAAATCAAATGTGATGCTAGTTAATATTATATTTTTAATAATTTTTTTCACATTTGTATGTAATATAATAATAACAATGTTATATTTGAAAATAACCAAGTGCAAAAAAGTCATATTCTGCATTTTAGACCTTATTAAATACAAAGAACTCCCGTTGATTAGGTTCGAAGGCAGCAGTTCCGGAGAATGAGGGGAAGATGAGAAGTGGGGGAACCGTATGCAGGTAGCTGGGTCGGAATTGTAATCTGCATATCAGATATCTTGTTGATAAAATTTAACTAATTATGAATTAAATTTATTCACCTGCTGCGGGAATCTGCAGTAAAATGGAAATTGACTTAATTTTTGAGGTCACGTCTCAAGGCTGAAAATTAATTAACCTGTTCTTTTTTATGCTGGAATTTCCCATAAAATGCAAGACCTACAAACAGTAAAACGAACATAAGTGGTCCTAAGAACCAGACATTTTACACGTAATCCAGTGGCGCAGCGTTAATTAGTATCCCGGTTGGAAAATATCCAACCTCTTGGAATGCTGTTCCAGCTTCATTATACATTTAATGCTATCGTATACCCAACCCAAGAGATACAGGCAAATGTTCATTTCAAATGGGGTTACATCGACATTAAAACGATTTTTAGTCAGATTTTCATTTCAGTAAGCACCAGCTGCAGCCGCCAATTCGAATTGCCTAGTAATCTTCTTTGCTTTTCTGTTTTCTCTCTTTATAATTAAAAAGTAAAGTCGATAAGCAAATTTCTTGACAGACTTTCTTTGCAATTTCTAATAAAGAGGTTAACTCCAAATCCTTGATCAGAAAAATCTGAAGATAGTGTAAGTGATATGCGTCCCTCTTTTTTCCTCACAAATTTAAACCAACTTGTTAAATTTGTAAGCCAAAAGACAAACTTTTAACAAAACAGTTGAATTTGCAACCGAAAAGGATGTGCTTTGCTCCTTTTTGTTCTATACTCTCCCTACTTTTCCCTACTTTTACTCCCCTTATTTCGACCTTCACCATCCCTTCCCCAGCATCCTTCTTCTTTACTTTTTCTCCTCCTCGCTTTCACAGCTAATACTATCCTTCCCCCACTTTTCATCCCCAGTCCTCACTTCCCCTTCCCTACTCAACCTTACTTTGAATCATTTCTTCCTCTTTCCCTTGCTTTCAATCTCCTCTCATACTTTCCCTCCCTAATTTTCCCTTAATTCGCCTCCCTTCATTACCACTCACAGCCCCTGCTTGTCCTTCCGTAATTTCCCCTTAATTCCTGTACTTTTCGTAATTTTACCTTATTTCTCCTTCCGATTTTACATAGTTTACCTCCCTATTTTTAGATGACTCCCCCGCCCTTCATGATAATTCACTTTCCCTGGTTTTCCTTTCATAACTTTTTCTTACTTTGTCTACTTGCCTTCATCTAATTTTACCTCATCTCTACTTGCCCACTTCTTCTTTCCCTAATTACCCAACTCATCCTCTCTTTATTTCCTATCACTCTCTTCACTTTCCTTCCTATACTTCTCTTAGATTCCCGTACCCCCCCTCCTGTACTCCTCCTACGTAATCCCCCTCCCCTTACTTCATCCTTTACCATCCCTTGCCCAACATCTTTTCTCTTAACTTCCCCTTTTCCTTGCTTCTACAACTCACACTCCCATTTCCCACTTTCTTTTTTCAGCCCCAACTCTCCCTTTCTTATTCGCCTTTATTTCTGTCTCTTAACTTCCCCTTTTCCTTTCTTCTACAACTCACACTCCCATTTCCCACTTTTTTTTCAGCCCTAACTCTCCCTTTCTTATTCGCCTTTATTTCTGGTCATTTCTCCTACTTTTTCTCACTTTTACTTATTTCTCCTACTTTTCCACCTTAATTTTCCCTTAATTTGCCTCACTTTATTACCACTCACACCCCTTACTTCTCCTTTTCTAATTTGCTCTTTCTTTACCTACTCACTATAATCCTGCCTCATTTCCCCTCCTCGCCCATCATTATCACTAACTTTTCCTAGTTTTCCTCCCATAATTTCCTCATACTTTCTATTCTTCTTTTCGAATTTCACCTCAGTTCTGCTTCTTTTTCTCTCCTTATTTTTCCTTACACCCCTCCTCTCATTTTCCACCTCACCCTTCTCTTATTCCCTATTACTCTCTCTACTTTCCCTCCTATACACTACCTGCATTCCCGTATTTTTTCTTCTCCTCGCTTTTACAGCTTATAGCGTATACGGTTATCTGCACTGGTGTACTTTAGAAGCACTCCGACCTGCTTCTTCTTACTTCTTCTTAAATCTTTCTTCTTACTCCGACCTATTTCGGAGCATGTCAGAGTGGTTTTGGAGCACTCGTCTTCCTCCACTTTCCTTCCCAGCTCTTACTTTCTCTTCCCTACTTATTTATTATAATTATGTTTCCTATTTTTCCTTTCTTATACTTTTTCTTCCTACTTTTTTTCTCTAATTTCTGCTCAAGCCGTCTTCCCTCATTACTATTTCCTAATTTCTAGTCACTCCCCTGCTATAAATTACCACTAACTCTCCCTTTCTTCCTTCTGTAATTTCCTCTTACTTTCACTACTTGTCCTCCCCGAATTTTACCTCATTTCTACTTTCCCTCCACTGATTTTCCGTATTTCCTAACTTATCCGTACCCCATTTCCTATCACTCTATCTACTTCCCTCATATACTGTCCCTACATTCCTGTCATCCTTCATCATATCTATCCCAACATATTTCTCCCTTACTTCCTCTTTTCCTCGATCTCACAGCTAACACTCACCTTTCCCCACTTTATTTCCTAAGTTCGCACTTCCGCTTTCCTACTCATTCTTATTTCTAATCATTTCTCCTACTTCCTCTCACTTTCACTCTCTTGGCGTACTTTCACTCCCCTAATTTTCCTTTACTTTCTCTACGCACTTTAATTTCACCTATTTTCCCTTTCTATTTGCCATAGTTCCGCTCTTTAATTTCTGATCACTTCCCCACTCCCCCCGCTTAATTACAACTCACTTTCCCTAGTTTTTTACATATAATTTCCCCTCACTTCTCCTACTTGCCCTCCCACAATCTCACCCAACTTCTACTCAAGTCTTAAGTCCTCCTTGAATAAAAGTAGGACGGACGGACACAGGACCGTAACTGTAAGGGTTTCTGCCCGGCGCGCAAAAATTCTAAAAAGTACAGAAATTCTTTCAAATTCCTATTAATTTTTTTTTTGTCATTTATCTTATTTATTGGTTGATTTCTGTAAAAATGGTTGTGGTTTTTTTTCTAAAAATGTGTAAACCAGGGTACTTTCACTCTCCTAATTTCCCTTTACTTTTCCTACACACCATAATTTCACCTATTTCCCCTGCCTATTTCCCATGGTTCATCTTCCTAATTTCTGATCACTTCCCCGCCCTTCATTACCACTCACTTTCCCTAGTTTTTCACCCATAATTTCCCCTCACTTTTTCTACTTGCCCTCCCATAATTTCACCTTACTTCTACTACTTTATCTCCTCTTATTTTCCTTTATACCACTACTTCCCCACCATTTATTTCCCTCATTTCCTACCACTTTTTCTACTTACTTCAAAAAAATTTGCCTCATTTCCCCAACTTTTCTCCACTAACACTCCACTTATTTCCCCTCATTTTCACTCATTTTTCCTCCTTCCTCCTTCTTGTATAAAAGTAGGACGGACGGACACAGGTCCGAAGCTGTAAGGGTTTCTGCCCGGCGCGTGAAAATCCTAAAAAGTACAGAAATTCTTTCAAATTCCTATTAATTTTTTTTTGTAATTTATCTTATTTATTCGTTGATTCTTGTAAAAATGGTTGTATTTTTTTTCTTTGTGAAAACGTGTCAACTAGGGTACCGTGTGAAATAGGCATCTGGATAGGTTCTTGAATGAAGGAGGAGGCACGTTTATTTTGATGGTGCGATTTCGAATCTCGTGAATCTCGAGGGGCAATGGGTGGGCTAGAAAGGGCGCTATAAGATCCTAGGAAGAAGTCCCGGGATAACTAATTCCGGTTCCCACGTTTACATTTCGTGCATGCGCAATGGGACGTCGGTGGTAGCTCGTTAACCACATAACGGTATAGTGGGTCGACTGGACTGACCGAAGATGCAGCGCTCAGCAGCAGCAGGTACCAGGAGCACCAGGACCAGCCAGAAGAAGTCAAGTGTACAGCCAAGAGCAATTCCCAGTAGGCTCATAGCAGAACCAACTTAACGTGTCTATTTGAGATATCAGCGATCAGACGGGCCGAACCAACACGGTAGCAGCACGACGCTGCCTGTTTTACCATATGATACCACATACATGATAACAATTCTTTATTGACTCTAGGGATAAGCGATTTAGAAAAAAAAAGAAAACGGAATCGATTCTAGAAAATCGATTCCCAGAAGTTACGATTTAATTTTTTCGATTTATTGATCTTAATTCATCGATCTAACAATCGATTCTTGAATCACATTTGTGAAAATAATACGATGTTGGTTTAGATGTTTGATATTCTGTGAAAATTTTCTAAATCTTTAAGAATCCCTTCGAGTCCTTTACAATCCAGTCATGTATCTTAAAATCCCTCCAAACCGCGTAAGATATTATGAAATCTTTTAAAGCCTTTAGAAATCCTTGAAAAGCCTATTAAAATTCTTTTAAATTCCTAAAAATTGTTCACTAACCCTAAGCATGAATATTTATCGAAAAAGAAAACAGAATCAATTTTTAAAAACCGATCGATTCAATTTTTTCGATTAATCGATCTAAATAAATCGATTTTATATAATCGATTCTTGAATAAAATTCAAAAAAATATTAAGATATCCGTTTAGATGTTTGACATTCCGTAAAAATTCTTTAAATCTTCAGCAATTTCTTCGAATCTTTTACAATCCAGTACAATCTCTTGAAATCCCTCAGAATCGCGTAAAATATCATCAAATCTGTAGAAATTTAGGACAATTTTTGGAAATTTTTAGGATTTTTAGACAATCTCCTAAAGTAATTAAATTGAAAAGCCTATGAAAATCCTGTCGGATTCCCTAAAATTGGTCATCGACCCTAAGCATGAACAATTCTCGAAAAAAACAGAATTAATTTTTAGAATTCGATTCCTAGAAGCTATGATTTAATTTTTTCGATTAATCGATCTTAATTAATCGATCTTAAACAATCGATTCTTGAATCTCACTTGCTAAAATAACACGATATCGGTTTAGATGTTTGATATTCCGTAAAAATTCCCTAAATCTTTAGGAATCCCTTCGAGTCTTTTACAATCTAGTCAAATATCTTAAAATTCCTCCAAATCGCGTAAGATATTATGAAATCCTTTGAAGCCTTTCGAAATCCTTGGAAAGCTTATTAAAATCCTTTTAAATTCCTTCAAATTGTTACCGACCCTAAGCATAAACAATTTTTAAAAAAGAAAACAGAATCGATTTTTAAAAGCCGACTTCCAAAAGTTACGATTTAATTTTTTCGATTAATCGATCTAAATTAATCGATTTTAAATAATTGATTCTTGAATCAAATTTCAAAAAATATTTCGATATCCGTTTAGATGTTTGTTATTCCTGGAAAATTTTAAAAATCTTTTTCAATCCTTTTAAATCTTTTACAATCCAGTAAAATCTCTTAGAAATCCCTCAGAAGCGCGTAAAATATTATGAAATCCTATTAAAATCCTTTTAAATTCCTTAAAATTGTTCGCCGACCCTAAGCATGAACATTTCTCGAAAAAGAAAAGTGAGACGATTTTTAAAAATCTACTCACAGAACTTACGATTTAATTTCTTCGATTAATCGATCGCATAAACAATTCTCAGAAAATAAAACAGAATCGATTTTCAAAAACTGACTTCCAGAAGTTGCGATTCAATTTTTTCGAGAAGTCGATTTAAATTAATCGATCATAATTAATCGATTTTTAAATCAAATTTAAAAAACTAATACAATAAGTGTTAAGATGTTTGCCGTTTCGTAAAAATTCTTCAAATCTTTAGCAACCCCTTCGAATCTTCTACAATTCAGTTAATTTTCTTAAAATCCCTAAGAATCGCGTTAAATATTATAAAATCTGTAGAAATTTCGGTAAATTTTTCCAAATTCTTGGGATTTTTAGCCAATCTTCTAAAGTATTTGAAAGTACTTGCAAGACTTTAAGAATCTTTGAAAAGCATATTCAAATCCTTTCAAATTCCTTAAATTTGTTCACCAACCCTAAGCATGAACAATTCTCAACAAAAAAACAGAATCGATTTTAAAAAATCGATTTCCAGAAGTGACGATTCAATTTTTTTAATTAATCGATCTGAATTAATCGATCTTGAATAATCGATTTTTCATTTAAATTGTAAGAAATAATACGAAATTCGTTTAGATGTTTGACATTCCGTAAAAATTTTTTAAATTCTTAGAAACCCCTTCGAATCTTTCACAATCCAGTAAAATCTCTTAAAATTCCTCAGAATTACATAAAATATTATGAAATTTGTAAAAATATAGACATTTTTTTTTAATTTTCGGGATTTTCAGACAATCTCTCAAAGTACTTAAAAGTACTTTGAAGCCTTCAGAAATTCTTGAAAAGCATATTAAAATCCTTTCAAATTCCCTAAAATTGTTCACCGACCCTGAGCATGAACAATTATCAAAAAAGAAAACAGAATCGATTTTTAAAAATCGATTCCCAGAAGTAACGATTCAATTTTTTAAATTAATCGATCTGAATTAATCGATCTCAAATAATCGATTCTTTACTCAAATTTTAAGAAATAATGCGATATCCGTTTAGATGTTTGACATTACCTAAAAAATTTTTAAATCTTCAGCAACCCCTTTGAATCTTCTAAAATCAAGTAAAATCTCTTAAAATCCCTCAAAATCGCGTAAAATTTAATAAAATCTTCAGAAACTCATGTAAATTTTTTGAAATTCTAAGGATTTTTAGCCAATCTCCTCAAGTATTCAAGAGTACTTGAAAGACTTTAGAAATCCTTGGAAAGCCTATTAAAATCCTTTTTAATTCCTTGAAATTGTTTGCCGACCCTAAGCATGAACAATTCTTGAAAAAGAAAACAGAATCGATTTTTTAAAATCGACGATTGATTTTTTTAATGAATCGATCTGGACTAATCGATCTTGAATCATCGATTTTTTACCCAAATTTTAATAAATAATACGATATCCGCTTTGACGTTTGATATTCCGTAAAAGTTCCTTAAATCTTCAGCAACCCCTTTGAATCTTCTAAAATCAAGTAAAATCTCTTAAAATCCCTCAAAATCGCGTGAAATATTATGAAATCTGTAGAAATTTAGGGAAATTTTATGAAATCCTTGGTATTTTGGTGCAATCTCTTAAAGTACTTAAAAGTACCTAAAAACCCTCAGAAATCCTTGGATTTAAATCCTTTCAAATTTCTTTAAATTTTTCACCGACCCTATGCATGAACAATTCTCGAAAAAGAAAACAGAATTAATTCTTAAAAACCGACTTTCAGAATGTGCGATTAAATTTTTTTGATTAGTATACGTAAATGAATTGATTATAATTAATCGATTCTTGAATCAAATTAAAAAAATAATACAATAATTGTTTAGATGTTTGACATTCCGTAAAAATTTTTTTAATCTTTAGCAACCCTTTCGAATCTTCTACAACCCAGTAAAATCTCTTAAAATCCCTCAGAATCACGTAAAATGTTATAAAATCTGTAGAAATTTAGGTAAGTTTTTTTCAAATTTTTTGGATTTTAAGCTAATCTCCTAAAGTATTTGAAAGTACTTGGAAGACTTTAAAAATTCTTGGAAAGCATAACAAAATCCTTTCAAATACCTTAAAATTGTTCACCAACCCTGAGCATGAACAATTCTCAAAAAAGAAAACAGAATCGATTTTTTGGAATTGATTTCCAGGAGTGACGATTTAATTATATGAATTAATCGATCTGAATTAATTGATCCTAATAATCGATTTTTCATCAAAAGTTTAAAAAATAATACGATATCTATTTAGATGTTTGACATTCCTTAAAAAATTTTAAAATATTCAGCAACCCCTTCGAATCTTTTACAGTTCAGTAAAATCCCTTCGAATCCCTCAGAATCGCGTAAAATGTTATAAAATCTGTAGAAATTTTGGTAAATTTTTCCAAATTCTTGGGATTTTTATCCAATCTCCTAAAGTATTTAAAAGTACTTAAAAGACTTTAAAAATCCTTGGAAAGCATATTAAAATCCTTTCAAATTCCTTAAAATTGTTTACCGACTTTAAGCATGAACAATTCTTGAAAAAGAAAACAGAATCGATTTTTAAAAATTGATTTCCAGAAGTGACGATTCAATTTTTTCGATTAATCGATCTAAATGAATCGATCTTAATCAATCGATTCTTAAATCAAATTTTTAAAAATAATACTATATCGGCTTAGATGTTTGATATGTCATAAAACGTCTGTAAATCTTCAGGAATCTCTTCGATTCCTCTACAATCCAGTAAAATTTCTTAAAATCTCTCAGAATCGCGTGAGATATTATGAAATCTGTAGAAATTTAGGAAAATTTTTTGAAATCCTTGGTATTTTTTCCTAATCTTTCAAAGTACTTAAAAGTACTTTAAAGCCTTTAGAAATCCTTGGAAAGCCTATTAAAATCGTTTCAAATTTCTTGAAATTTTTCAGCGACCATAAACATAAACAATTCTCGGAAAAGAAAACAGAATCAATTTTGAAAAACCGACTCCCAGAAGTTACCATTTAATTTTTTCGATTGATGGATCTGAATTAATTGATTTCAAATGATCGATTCTTGAATCAAATTTGAAAAAAATTTCGAAAACTGTTTAAATGTTTGACATTCCGTAAAAATTTTTTAAATCTTCAGCAATCTCTTCGAATCTTTTACAATATAGTAAAATCTCTTGAAATTCTTCAGAATCGCGTAAAATATTACAAAATCTGTAGAAATTTAGGGAAAGTTTTTGAAATCCTTGGGATTTTTCACAATCTCTAAAAGTACTTAAAAGTCCTTTAAAGCGTTCAGAAATTCTTTAGAGACTATCAAAATCCTGAACAATTTTTTAAAAACTTTGTATTGACCCTAAGCATTAACAATTCTTAAATAAAACAGAACCGATTTAAAAAAATCATTTTCCTCAAGTGACGATTCAATTTTTTTAAAATGATTAATCTAAATTAAATAATCCTTAATGATCGATTCTTGAATTAAAATTTTTAATGTAATGCGATATCCGTTTGATGTTTGTCATTCCGTGAAAATTCTCTAAATCTTCGAGAATCCATTCGAGTCTTTTACAATCCACAGAATCTCTTAATATCCCTCAAAATCGCGTAAAATAGTATGAAATTTATAGAAATGTTGGGAAATTTTTTTAACTTTTTGGAATTTTTTGCAATCTCTCAAAGTACTTTAAAGTGCTTTAAAGCGTTCAGAAATTTTTTCAGAAACTAGCAAAATTCTTAAAAATTTCTAAAAATTTATTTAAATTTGTTATCGATCCTAAGGATAAACAGTTTTTTAAAAAAACAGAATCGATTTTTAAAAATCAATTCCCAAAAGTGATGATTTCATTTTTTTTAATTATCGATCTCAAATAATTGATTCTTGGATTAAATCTTCAAAAATAATACGATATCCCTTTAGATGTTTGTCATTCCGTAAAAATTGCCTAAATCTTCAGAAATGCTTTAGGATCTTTTACAATCCAGTAAAATTTCTTAAAAATCCTTTACAATAGCGTAAAATACTATGAATTCTGTAGAAATTTCGGGAAATCTTTTTAAATCCTTGGGATTTTCCACAATTCTTAAAAAATTTTCAAAATTCTTTGAAACTTTCAGAAATTCTTCTAAAGCCTATTACAATTTTTGATCAACCCTAAGGATGAACAATTCTCGAAAAAAAAACAGAATCGATTCTAAAAAATCGATTCCCAGAAGTGACGATTCAATTTTCTTAATTATTCAATCTGAATAAATTGATCTTAAATAATCGATTTTTGAATCAAATTTGAAAAAATAATACGATATCAGTTTATAAAAGCAAACAACTTCCTAAACAAATTTTAAGAAGTGAAATACTTTCTATGATCGATTCAAATTTTTAACTCAATAGAAACGTAAGTTCTATTATTTTTGGTCTGTTTGATATTTAGTGCAAATTTTTTAAATTTAGGAATCCCTTTGAATCTTTGACGATCCAGTCAAATTTCTTAAAAAGTATTTAAAATCGCGTGAAATAATATGAAACCTTTAGAAATTTCAAAAAAAAATTTGAAATCCTTGAGATTTTTTTACAATCTTAAAAAGTCCTTTAAAACTTTTAGAAATACATTGAAAGTCTATTAAACTCCTTTAAAACTTCTTAAAATTCTTTAAAATTTTTTATCGACCCTAAGAATGAACAATTCTAAAAAAAACAAAATCGATTTTTGAAAATCGATCCCCAGAAGTAATGATTCAATTTTTTCGATCAATCGATTTAAATTAATCGATCTTAAATAATCGATTTTTTAATCAAATTTAAAAAAATAATAGGTTATCCGTTTAGATGTTTGTCATCCCATGAAATTTTTTTAAATCTTCAACAATCCTTTCGAATCTTTTGCAATCCAGGAAAATTTCCTAAAATCATTTAGAATCGCGTAAAATATTTTGAAGTCTTCAAAAATTTAGGAAAATTATTCTTGAGATTTTTTTACAATTTCTCGAAGTACTTTAAAGTACTTTAAAGTCTTTGGAAATTCTTTGAAAGCCTACTGAAATCCCTTAAAATTTCTTCAAATCCCTTAAAATTTTTCATCGACCCTAAGCATGAACGATTCTCGAAAAAGAAAATGAAATCGATTTTTAAAAATCGATTTCCAGAAATGACGATTTAATTCTTTCGATTAATCGATCTGAATTGATCGATCTTAAACAATCGATTCTCGAGTCGAATTTTTCAAAATAATACGATGTCCGTTTAGATGTTTGACATTCCGCGAAAATTCTTCAAAATTTTAGCAATCCCTTCAAGTCTTTTACAGTCCAGTAAAATCTCTAAAATCCCTCAAAAAAGCGTAAAATACTTGAAAATGTTTTAGCATTCTCAAAAAGTTTGTGAAATACTTGAAAATCTTTGGAAATTATTCCAATACCTTAAAAAATATTTAAATCCGTTAAAATCTCTAAAAAAATTTTTGAATTCTGAAAAATCTATTAAAATCTCTCAAGTTTGTTTAAAATTTCATAAAATACTTTAAATAAAATGATATTAAAACCCTGTAAAATCCTTTGGGATCTCTTGAAATCCATTTGCATAATATTTCTAAATTCCACGAGAAGTCTTAAAATCGAATTTTTTAAAATCTTTCAAAATCCAATGAAAGTCCTTGAAAATGCCTTAAAAAACTCGTAAATTAGTTTGAAATTTTTAAAAATGTCTGGAAACCTTCTAAAATCCTTCGAAATTTTTCACAATATTTAAAAATTTTTAAAAATATCTGGAAATATTTAGAAATGCATTAAAACCCATGAAAATCCTTTCAAATTTCTTACTATCAAATTTCGCAAAATTCCTTATAATTTTGTGAAATACTTCAAAATATATGGTCATCTTTTTAAAAAAAAATTTTTAATTTTAAAGAATTTTTCAAAATCGATTCAAGTTAAATTTCTCAGAATCGCTTGAAATTTTGAAAGCCTTTTATAAAATTTTGAAAAATTCTTAAGAAACACCAAACGTGACTTATAATCCCGTAAATATCTAAAAGGTCCTTGGAATTTCAAAAAATCTCTTATAATCTCTAAAAATTTGCTTAAAGTCTTGTGAAATCAAAAAATCTTGTAAATCACTCTAAAAGCTTACAAAATTTGAGAAAATCTTTGAAAATACTTGGCAATCTTTTGCAATCCCTTGAAATCCTTTAAAATCTTTAAAAGTTTGTATAAATGCTCTTAAAATTATTAAAATCCTTAATGTTTTTCAAAACTTCTTTCAATGCGCAAAATTTAAAACAAGTTTTTAAAATACTTTGAAGCTTTGGAAATTTTTCTAAAAAAATTTCAAAATTTCAAAATCGAAGTGTCTCGCCGTTCCGAAATTCGGGATGACTAGTCCAATATTTTCCATAAGCTTGGCTAGTCGTCCCGAAAATTCGGGACGACTAGCCCATCCCCTTTTCCAAGTCTCCCAATTTTTCGGGACGACTAGACACATCCATAAAAATAAATATAAAATCTGTAAAATCTACCTTCTCAAACAGTTTACTGTTTCCGCTTAAGTTGAATGTCCCAGTAATCGTGACCTTTGTCCCAGTAATCGTGACGCCAATTTTCTTGCTTTTTATATATTTCGAATTAATTAAAGTTCTATTTAACATTGAAACATGCTAAAAATAAATGGATTCTATCATTAAATATTACTTTTAACACATTTTTTTTAACAATATATCCAAATTAAGTCAAGTTTCACAATTGATGGGAACATCACGATTACTGGGACACTTACCTTACAAGGGAAATTATAAACTGTTAAATCTCTTTTGTGGTTTTTGGCGAATTTGCGGCTTCGTATATCGAAACTGAAAACTTAACATGTACTTTTTTCCATGCATACCAAGGGAATGGTGTCCGTCTATCTACTTATTTTCCGTCCTTTAAACAACTACGCATGATCTTCACAGAATGTTTTCCATAGATTATTAAGCCGCTGAGAAAAATGCGTAACATAGCGTCAAAAGGTCTAAAAGCGCGTTTTTGTCACTTTCTGGAAGCCCATAAAACATTAATGAAATTAATTGGGCCTTCAAATCTGGAACCTTTTGCTTTAAGGGCATGTGATACTTCATCGTGTGGAAAATCAGGTTTAGTTCCCCCAGGTTTTTGCCCACAAAAATTAAAATTTTTAAGAACTGAATTCGGAGATGCTATAAAATAGTATAACGGACGTCCCTCGACCCTTTTTTGAGGGATAACAACCAAAAAAATTTATTTTGCTAAATAAAAATTTTATGTATGTGCACTATCTTGAAGTTAGGAACGATTTTCAGCTCTCTGTCATTTCT
>JAUELO010000292.1:1745060-1758935 GCA_032357855.1 Amphibolips quercusostensackenii | reverse complement strand
AAATCCAAAATTAAGAATACCATGAAGCAGGCTGAAGTATACAAGGCATGCAGGACCCTACTGGAAATGAAGGATGTAGAAAACTTCACACAGTGTTTGCAAACGTTTCTCCAGTGGTGCTCTGATAGTGATCTTCAGGTTTTCGGTGACTACTTCCGAGTTCACTATGCAAGTCGTTGTGAACAGTGGGCCCACTGTTACAGAGTTGGTCTTGCACTAACGACGAATATGTATTTGGAGGCACAACATAAAAAACTGAAACAATGTTATATGATAGAAAAACAAAATAGACGGGTTGATAAGTGTAAAGCCCAACAGTTGGATGGTACAATCTTCTTCAGTTGGTAGCTGCCCTTACATCGTTACCATCAACACCGTAAGGTTTGTGTGCATCAATTTTCATGTGCATGCACCGATCATCTCATTCGAGGAAATTTTTGTAAACATGTTCACGCATGCATTCATATGTCAGAACTACCACCGATCCAAGTTTCGTGTAATGACAGTGCACGCAAAGTAGAATTCAACCACCATGTGGAAAGAGCAGCAAGTGTTTCAACATCACTATGCGTTCATTGAATGTTGAACCCTCTACAAAAATAGGCAAATCTCAGTTTAAAAAAATCGCTAATGAATAAGACTAATTTCTTTGCGAAGACAATTTTATTCTGCACAAATAATCTATTCAACGACAGTACCTAAAAATTATTTCAAAAGATATTAAGCAGTAAAGGTTAAAATAAAGGGTTCACGAACCTACTTTTTTCTTTGTGGGCTTTCAAATGTCACACCTTTATTAAAAATGATCGAAACGGCTTGAAAAAAATCAGGCATCTTCCTGAAGGCTTTTTAAATCCTTACTCAAAAACAAAATTGTAAAATGTTGATAATTTTAACCTACGCAATAATTTATATGGAAACAAGCTATCTCATTCATAATAACGGCAGAACGATGTGTTTAATCTTGGAATGTTTCAAAAAATTCTACGCATACAATTTTTTAACAAAATGAGTTGTAAAATTATTACAAAAAGCGTTAATAACGATTATTTTTTCTAGTATTTTTTTTTGCACATGAGGATAAAGGGTGTAATCACTACTCTTAGCAGGATACTGGGTATCAGTGTCAGTCTGGAGGCTGCTATTCATCCCTTTGTAGCATTAAATTCCAGGTTATGAATTACAATTCTTGCACAATTTTTATAGTTTTTCGTTAATATATCATCTTTTCTGGTTAAAAATTAAAATATTTGATTTTTTGAAATTAAATTTTCTAACTAAAAATTTAAGTATTCCAATTTTGATAGAATATTGATCTTATCAATTAAAAAGTCATCTTCTTGGTTTGAAATTTCATCAATTTTGGTAGAAATGTAATCTGTTTTGGTTTAAAATGCAATTGTTTGAAATCATTCCGCTTTTGTTTAAGGTTTCACTATTTTCTAGCAAATTTTTTTTTTATTGAAAATTAATCTTTGTAACTAAAAATTAAACTATGTTTTTTTCTTGAAAAATAATCTTTTCAAGTTGAAAATTTAGCTCTTTTTCAGAAAATGCAGCAATTTTGTTTGAAATGTTGTTTTCTTCTTTTCTTTTGTTTCTTTATCACTTTATTTGGAAATTCAACTATTTATTTGAAAACTTCTTTTTTGGGTTGAATTTCACTTTTGTGTATATAAAATTTTGATTTGTTCGGGTAAAAACATCAGATATGTTGAGATATCACATTTTTTGGTTAAAAATTTTTTTTTTCGTTAACAATTAAGCTGTTTTTTTGAAAAGTAGCGTTTTTGAGTTAAAAAGTCTACTGTTCCTCAAAAATTAATATTTTTGTCTTGGAAAGTCAACTTTTATGGTAGAAAATTGAACAATTTTTCTTGAAAATTTGTTTCCTTCTTCTCTTGTGTTTCTTTATCTCATTAGTTCGAAATTTAACTATTTTTTTTTAGAACTTCTTTTTTGGTTGAATGTAAATTTTATTGACCTAAAATTACCAGATTCTTTTGGTAGAAACATCAAATATGATATTCTTTGTTAAAATATCATATTTTTTGGTTAAAATTTTATCTCTTTTGTTAACAATTGACTGTTTTCTTAAAAAGTAGTGTTTTTGAGATGAAAATTCTACTGCTGCCTAAAAATTGATATTTTTGTCTTGAAAAATCAACTTTTTTTTGTTGAAAATTCAACAGTTTTGCTTAACATTTCGACTTTTTCTCTTTTGTTCCTTTATCTCTTTAGTTGGGAATTTCACTATTTTTTTTAAAACTTATTTTTTTGATTGAATTTAAATTTTATTGGTCTAAAATTACAATATTTTTTAAAATATTATACTGATTGGTTTAAAGTTTATCTCTTTCGTTAACACTTGACTGTTTTATGAAAAATTAGCGTCTTTTTGTGTTGAAAATTCGACTAATGATTAAGTAGGTGTTGATATTTGTGTCTTGGAAATTTAGCTGTTTTGCAGAAACCGTATTTTGTGGAAAATTGGACTTTTTTGGTAGAATGTTACTCTTCATGGTTGAAAATTCATGTTTTCAGTTAGGAAGTCAACTGATTGATTTTTCAATCAAGTACATTCTTTGTTGAATTGGGGGGAGGGGGTGATTCAATACATAATATCGCAGGGTTTTAACACCTATTTAGCTTGTTATAATTTATTTCCATTAAAAATCCTATTTCTGGCCTAATTATAAATTTTAAAACGATCAAAGGAAATGTAGTGCACATTTAATTTAATTTAGTTATTATGAATTGTTGAAATACAAAAAAATAAAAACTGTCTTAACAAATCTATTTATCAGTTAAATAGTTTCGTTTTTTAAAGCAATGATCTTATTTAAAAAACATTTTTCAAACATAATTTTGTTTCAGGAAATTTTTATTGGATAAACAATTTAAATGAACTACATTATATTCTGTCAATAAATAATCAGAAAAAATGTTTTTTTTTTCTTTAAAAAATTCTATTAATTGCAAAAATTTTTGTTTTCAACAATATTATTCCTTAAGCCATTTTCTTTGTTTGAACAGTTGTTAATCTACAAAACAACAAAAACTGTCTTAACAAATTTATTTTTTATTAAAAAAGATTCGTTTTTTCTAGCAACTGTCTTATTTGAAAAACATTTTTTAAACATAATTTTGTTTTCGTCAATTTTCATTAGTTGAACCATTTAAATAAACTGTATTTTATTATGTCAATGATTAATTAGAAAAAATGTTTTCTTTGTTTAAAAATTAAATTGATTGCAAAATTTTTGTTTTCAACAATATTATTTCTTAAACCATTTTCTTTGCTTGTGTGAACCCTGTTTTTTAACCTTTACTGCTTCCCATCTTTCGAAATAATTTTTTTAGATACTGTTGTTGAAGAGATCATTTGTGCAGGATAAAATTATTTTCTCAATAAAATTAGTGTTTTTTATTAGCGATTTTTTCTCGCTGAGTTTTGGCTACTTTTGTAGAGGGGTGAACATTTAATGAACGCATAGTAGGTACCTGCGAACGGTTCCTACGGCTTCCCTTCACATAGTCGAACTGCTGCCGTCGATCCTAGTCTGCGACTCTGCGAGGGTCCTTTGTACCTTATGAGGTCTAAATTGCGGAATAAAACTTTTTTTTTTAATTTAACACTTGGTAATCTATAAATATAATATTCGCAATCTGTGAATAATGATGAATATAACGGTATGTTATTTGACTTGAAAAGTTGAAAATTAAAAAATAAATGTTCAAGTTTATGTGAAATTTAATGAAAAATTTTTTAACATTTTTAACTCAAGTCCACTGTAGTAGCTTTAATGTATTGGTGCAGTATTATACTTAACTTGGAATGACAAAATAAATTTGGTTTATTTCTTAAACAATCGCATTTTTTAAAACTATCTTTGAATTAAAATAAAAAAGGAGTTTCTTAATAACTTGTAGAAGGCAATTCTTGACCGATTTTTGATATCTTCGTTAAAAAAAAAGCATTCACTTTCCAAAAAATTAATGTAGCCTAACTTTTTAAGTTTTTTTTTAACATTTATGGTAATGTGAATAGCAAAAAATAGTAATTTTTTTTTTTTAACCAAAAATTTATTTTCTCAACCAAAAAGGATGACTTTATAATAATATTATTGCACTTTTAAGTAAATAATACAATTTTTTAATAAACAACTGTTTTAGATAAATAACTATTTCTAAATATTTGAAGAAACTTTAACATATTTTCACATATTTTAAGGAATATCTAGAGATTTTAAAAATTTGAAGGGAGGAGAATAAAAATCAATTTTCAGCCAAAAATTCAATAGTTAAATTTTTGTTAAAAAAAATATCTTTTCAAACACAAAAAAATGATTTTTTAACAAAATAATTAAATTTTCAACAAAAAAAATTAATCTTGAACAAATAAATAAATTTAAAAAATACTTTTACTTTCTACTGTGTAGTTGAATTTATAAGGAAAAAAGTGAATTGTCAACTAAATACATGAATTTACAACTAAAATAATAAACGTTGAACCAAAAAGTGGACTGTTGTTATTTGTTATATGTTGTTATATGTTATTTATCTAAAAACTGTATTTTTTGGTCAAAAATTAAAAAATATTAAATAAGTCATACTTCTTAGTTGAAAAGTAACTTTTTGGTTGACGATTCAACTGGATTGGTTCAAATTTCAACTATTTGGTTGAAAATTTATTTATTTACCGTTTATTTTATCAGGCCCAATTTTTTTTTTAATTCAATTCTTTAATAGATGATTTATTACTTTCGTTAAAAATTTGACTATTTTCTCAGAAACTCATTTTTTGGTTAAAAATTAATCTTTTTGGTTGACGATTCAACTGGGTTGGTTGAAATTTTAACTGTTTGGTTGAAAAGTCATTTATTTATAATTTATAAATAATAATTTTTTTTTTTTTTTGATCAAGAATAATTTTTTTGTTGTTGAAAATTCAATTGATTGATGAATGATTTATTTTTTCGTTTAAAAATTTAACTATTTGAAAAAATCATTTTTTGGTTAAAAATTAATCTTTTTGGTTGACAATTTAACTGAGTTGATTAAAATTCTAAGTATCTGGTTGGAAATTAATGTATTTTTAATTTATAAATAATTATTAAATTATCAGTAGCTTTTTTGATCAAGATTAATTTTTTTGGTTTTTTTGTTAAAAATTCAATTTTTTGATGGATGATTTATCTCTTTGGTTAAAAATTTGACTTTTTTTCAAAAACTCATTTTTTGGTTAAAAATTATCTTTTTGGTTGACAATTTAACTAAGATGTTTATAATTTAAACAATTTAGTTGATAATTAATTTATTTATGATTCATAAATAATTATTAATTTTTTTTATCAAGATTAATTTTTTTCGTTTTTTTTCTTTATTTAATTCTTTGGTAAATGATTTATCTCTCCGGTTAAAAATTTAACTATTTTCTTAAAAACTTATTCTTTGGTTGAAAATTAATTAATTTATAATTTATAAATAATTAATAATTTATTTTTTTGCTTTTTTTGATGAAGATTAATTTTTTGTTTTTTGTTTTTGTTAAAAATTCAGTTCTTTGATCAACGATTTTTTTTCGTTTGAAAATTTAACTATTTTCTTAAAAACTCATTTTTTGGTTAAAAATTAATCTTTTTGGCTGACAATTAAAATAAGTTGGTTGAAATTTCAACTATTTTGTGGGAAATTAATTTATTTATAATTTATAGATAATTAATAATTTATTTTTTGCTTTTTTTTATCAATTTTTTTTCGTTTGAAAATGTAACTATTTTCTGGAAAACTTATTTTTTGGTTGAAAACTAATCTTTTTGGCTGACAATTTAACTGGGTTGGTTGAAATTTTAACTATTAGGTTGAAAATTAATGTATTTATAATTTATAAATAATTTTTTTTTTTTCAAGAATGATTTTTTTGTTTGTTAAAAATTTAATTCTTTAATGAATAATTTATTTTTTCGTTTAAAAATTTAATTATTTTCTTAAAAACTCATTTTTCTGTTGAAAATTAATCTTTTTGGTTAACAATTTAACTGAGTTGGTTGAAATTTAAAGTATTTGGTTGAAAATTAATTTATTTGCAATTTATGAATAATAATTAATTTATTTTTTGCTTTTTTGATCAAGATTATTTTTGTTTGTTTTTTTTTTGTCAAAAATTCATTCTTTAATGAATGATTTATTTCTTCGGTTAAAAATTTACCCATTTTCTTAAAAAATCATTTTTTTGTTGAAAATTATTCTCTTTGGTTGACAATGCAACTAAGTTGTTTGAAATATAAAGTGTTTGGTTGAAAATCAATTTACTCATAATTTATAAATAATTATTAATTTATTCTTTGCTTCTTTGATCAAGATTAATTTTTTTTTTTGTTAAAAATTTAATTCTCTAATGAATGATTTATCTCTTCGCTTAAAAATTTACCTATTTTCTCAAAAACGCATTTTTTGGTTAAAAATTAATCTTTTTGGCTGACGATTCAACTGAATTGGTTGAAATTTCAACTATTAGGTTGAAAATTAATTTATTTATAATTTATAAATAATTATTAATTTTTTTTAGGAATAATTTTTTGTTTGTTTGTTAAAAATTTAATTCTTTCATGAATAATTTATTTTTTCGTTTAAAAATTTAACTATGTTCTTATAAACTCATTTTTTTTGTTGAAAATAAATCTTTTTGGTTGGCAATTTAACTGAGTTGGTTGAAATTTAAAGTATTTGGTTAAAAATTAATTTACTTATAATTTAAAAATAATTATTAATTTATTCTTTGCTTTTTTGATCAAGATTAATTTTTTTTTTTTGTTAAAAATTTAATTATTTTATAAATGATTAATCTCTTCGGTTAGAAATTTGACTATTTTCTTTAAAACGCATTTTTTTGGTGAAAATTAATCTTTCTGGCTGAAAATTCAACTGGGTTGGTTGAAATTTCAACTCTTTGGTTAAAAATTAATTAATTTATAATTTATAAATAATTATTAATTTTTTTTTTATCAAGATTAATTTTTTTGTTTGTTGAAAATTCAATTCTTTGATGAAGGATTTATTTTTTCGTTTAAAAATTTAACTATTTTCTTAAAAACTCAGTTTTTGGTTAAAACTAATTTTTTTGGTTGACAATTCAACTAGCTTGGTTGAAATTTCTACTATTTGGTTGAAAATAAATTAATTGATTTCTTTGGTGAAAGATTTATCCTTTTGGTTGAAAATTTGACGATTGTGTTGAATACTTTTCGTTTCTGGTTCAACATTTACTTTTTTTAGTTAAAAATTCATGAATTTATTTGAAAATTCACTTTTTTCGTTATAAAATTCAACTACACGGTAGAAAGTAAAACTACTTTTTTTTAAATTTATTTTTTTGTTCGAGATTAATTTTTGTTTGGTGAAAATACAATTATTTTGTTGGAAAACAGCAAACATAAATTAAAGCTACTGCAGTAAATTTAAATAAAATATTTTTTAAAATGACAAAATCTACTATTTTTTGCTATTCACATTACCATAAATATTTAGAAAAACAAAACTCAAAAAGTTAGGCCACATGAATTTTTTCTAAAGTAAATGCTTAATTTTTTCAAACGAAGACATTAAAAATCGGTCAAGTATTGCCTTCTACATGTTATTAAGAAGCTCCTTTTTTTATTTCAATTTGAAGATAGTTTTGAAAAATGCGATTGTATAAGAAATAAACCAAATTTCTCTTTTTAGTTGATAAGTTTTCAAATCTGGTCAAATTGAAGCTTCCAGAACATCCTAAGTTAAGTGCAATACTACACCAATACATTGAAGCTGTTGCAGTGGATTTGAGTTAATTATGCTAAAAAATTTTCCATAAAATTTCACATAAACCCTAACATTTATTCTTGAATTTTCAACTTTCCAAGTCAAATAACATACTGTTGAAATCGTCATTCTTCACAGATTTGTAATATTACATTTATAAATTACCAAGTGCTAAATTTAAAAAAAAATTATATTGAATTGTCCATCGCCCGATTTAAGGCAGCGATTCCTAAAGTATTATTCGCGGTGGATACTCTACCCCGGGTATGGGGATGCCACCCCGGTCCGGGTAGCTCGGTAGGCTTCGTAGTAGGCTCCCGTTGCGAGTAAATGAATGACCATTTCATTGTTATGAGATCAAGACCTGTCACAATAACTCAAATTTTAAACAAATAGCTCAATTAAATTTTATTTAGTCAAATTAATTTTTTGATTTAATTTTTAAAAAATGAAAAAAAAGTTCATGAAAAGCGGTTAATATCTCCACTAATAAAGGAGACATTTACGGATCTTTTAAATATATAAATGGGACCTCTTAGTGTAACAAAAGTGCAATAACTCTTGAAGTTACTAATACCTCTGGCTTATAAAAGTTAGCAATAACTCTTGAAGTTACCCTTGGATTACAGTATTGTGAAAAAATTTGAGGGTGACGACCCTACCGCTCTCCAGAAAGTGCGAAAAAAGTTTGGGAAACGCTGATCTAATGTGTACACACTTGTTCCAAGTACAAGTCTTATAACTGTCATAAATTATTACCCTATAGAAGTAAAATCCCTTCTGATGGAAATAAATTGAATAGCTGCTAATCGCTATTGTCGGTGTTCATCCCTTTCAGAGTACAAGGTGTAAGGCATGACGGGGGGTTGAAACATTATCCCATTTAGGTTGCGGTTAGAGTAGCAGTGTGCTCATCCTCCGAAGAGAAGTAACGGTCAAGATCAGCTTACTTCGTCGGGACCAGGTTCGATTACGCGATACTGACAAACATATTGCCTTATAGCAGGCAGAACAAATGGCAATATATTCCGGAGTTAGTGCAGGGCAGGGGAAGTCAGGATCTCTTCGGTAGGTTGGTTCCCATAGACTATAGAGAACTCATGGTCCGACTGCTGTGCTCTCCCACGCGGTGGCTTGTATAGCGTTCCGGTATGGCGATGTGGCAAATCAACATCCCTAAGGCCCCGGTAAGGCCCCGCAGTAGAGTACGTCTCTGCAATTACCGTAATACATCGGCGGACACGGCACTGCTGCGAGATCTTCCCCCCCAACTCCCAACCTATTGACGCTTATGCCAGCGAACAAAGGTCGAAGGTCGTGGGCTTTACTTTGCGCTCGCTTGGGTTCGGTTACATTGGTTACAAGAAGATTCTACCTACTGTAGAACTATCCGGGGCTAGAATTACGAATTCTATCTAGAATTTACTAAAGACCCACTCCAGGACAAGAATCACCTTCTGGAATCTAATGGGTTCTTGGGTCATTCAGGAACGCGGATCTTTGAGTCGCGCTTCTTACTTCAATTCCTCTTTCTCTCCAAAGTTAATTCAGTTAACATCGAAGAGGATGATAGGAAATTATAATAGCATCTATTAGTCCTCTCGAGGAAGCTCGATTGAATGCAAGTGAAAACTCGGATCTATCGAGACATAATTTTTAATCAGCGTCCCCGTTTTGATGCAATTTACAGGCCTTCGGTCAATTTCTTTCCATTATCCGTAATTTGTACAAAGTAGCTTGCACCCCTTAGCGTAACGGTTATGATCAAAGCACTTACTTGTCAGTATACCTGACCGAGAGTTCCAGACTCCTTAGTATCTTATACTAGAAGTCTACACACGTTAGAGGGTCTAGACAAGCAGCTTCCACAGAAGTTACATTGTAGCTGTGCCTCAGGGCGATTGAACGCAAGGTGGATGAAGGGTTGACGAGAGAGAGAGAGAGAGAGAGAGGGAGCGAGTGAGATGTTATCATTTCGTTGGGCGGAACATCGAGGGTGGCAGCTTAACGCTGTGGGTCATACTTATTCGTACTTGCTGTTCTAGCTGCTGGCTACATATGATAGTATCTGACGTGCAGTGAGCAGATGCTTCATGAAGACATAGCGATATGCGATAACTAGCAGAAGAAATATCGTGTTATTAATTTGCAGAGGCTATGCTCCGTACTGCAAGTACATGTTTTGTATAAACTTATCACAAGTAACCTCTAGTGTGGTAAATGGGTAACCTTCCGAAAGGATATCAGGGAGGTTATATCTTCGAGAGAAGAAGTAAGGACACTTTCCACAGTACGGATCGTGTCCTCGATTCGCACACCTGGTTCGCCCTCACAAGAGTATGTAATAACATATTTAATGCTCATTATGCCCATTGCTGGGTAAGCAGGCGCATGATTGCATCACTCCTGACCATATAGGGGATAAGCTCTGATTTTTTCGCGATCAAAATGCGTTTGACGTAAAGGAACTCTAGGGGCTGACCAGATGGTTTCTGGTAAATTGCATACATCTGCAGTTCGGCGCCTCGTTCCGGAAGAACGATCATCGCTCGCCGTAATCGCGGCGGGGACATTTTGAAAGTGTATCCCCGATGAACGCCAGTTGATCACCCATATTTTTGCCTCACTCGAGCCTTATCTTGCCTGCAATCTGTAAACTTCTAGGATTTAACTGATTAATTGTCGCATTGTATCTGGGTTACATATTATGCCTTTTTCTCTCCTCCCGCGATCGTATGCAATCATACACGATCTTTAAGGATCATGCTCGATACGAGATTGCCTCTCGCGGAAAAGACTGCGAAATACGCATAGAAACAAGAACAACTGACAATGGAGGAATAATGAATTATGTACTTGGACTTCCAATAAATTAGTTCGTGGCGCAGATACCGGGCAGAGATCCCTGAGATTATCCATCGAACCGTTCTCTTTCCTTCTCCGAGCAGAGGCGGATTGATAGATCTCCATCGAATAACGCAACGTTCAGCGAACTTCGCGTCGATTCAAAGAAAAATCGCATGTGTACGGCTCAGGAGAAAAAACCCACTACTCAAGGCGACTGCATCTAGCCTGTTTGAAATTCGAATCTGTTTGCAAATCGACCCTGCATCGACTCTTGTTCAACATGTTCGATCAAGACAAATAAAAAACATTGATGTAAATCGGTCGGATCTAGATAGCTTATCAATTTTATTTGTCAGTTTACAGGTTCATCATAGGATCAATGTGCATATTATATTATACGTATTAATCCTATGATAGTGCTTATTTATTTTCCCTATGCTTCAACCTTTTTTTGTAAAAATATTGCACTAGGGTAGCTGTCAATTGAGGAAGCAATTTCCAAGCTTATTATATTAGAAAATATTTGCAAACTATTACAAGATGACGTCTTTTGATGCTTCACTCGTTAGACTCTAAATGAAGACAGCTAGGGAAATTTCAAACATCAAGTCAGGTTGCAGTGTGGAGAAGATAAGACAAGCCAAGACAACTATTAACAAGTTTTCCATACTCGTTTTGTGTCTTGAGGCTGAAAAGAAAGACTGACAGCAGCCCATATGAGCCTCCTGCCCAGCAGAGTCCCGGCGCGGCGCCTTCTTATTTCTTATTTCTCACACCTGTAATGTTTTTGCCAAGATCGTGCGCCAACATGCGACCTTCCATCGGCATCGTTTATAAATCAAAGCTCGGTTTTGCGTAGAGCTGCTGGACGACGTAAATCTTGGACAGAGGTCAGGGTGAATAAGAGTTATCTTTTACGGCAAACATCCAAATAGGTGAGGAGGTAAACGTTGAAGGATGCGACTTTCAAGTAAAGTTAGAAAGGGGCTTCTCGAAAATTACATCATGGATCATCACAAAGAGATTGAATTTTTAACAAATAAAAAATTAATTTTGGACCAGTCAGTTTCCTTCACAACTGGTTAATTAAACTTTCAAGCAAAAGAGGCTAATTAACAACCGAATAGTTTCATTTTCAAGATTCAAAGATGAATTTTGAACCAAGTGGTGGAAGTTCCAAACAAAAAAGAATTAACTTCAACCACAAATGGACTTGTAACTAAATAGCTGAATCTTCAATCCAAAAGGACGAATTTTTTTGAAGATAGTTGAGCTTTCAATCCAAAGTAGTTTAATTTTCAACCTACAAAGATAAGTGTTGAACGAAAAAGTCGGATTTTGAAACAGAAAATGATAAACTTTAACCGAAAAGTTGCATTGTTGACCAAACAGTTCAATTCGTTTGAAAAAAAAATTACAACAAAGTAGGTTAATCTTTAACCAAAACCAAATTCTAAAATCGTTCATAGATATTGCTCAAATATTTGATAGATGTTCTCAATTTGAAGAATATCAAAGCAAAGAATCCTCGGGAAAACATTCTTAGTCGATTATGAAAACAAAAATTGATACTATTCTTGAAAAAGTAGCCAAACTGTGAATTTGTTTATAAAATTTTTTTTAACAACTTCCGAATAGCATCTATTTTTAATAAATTGTAATGAAACATTATTTTGTTTAACATTTTAAACAAAAAATTCAGATTTGAATCAGCTAAACGTTGCTAATATTAAAACTAACTTTTGTTTCTAATAGAAAATTCTTAGTTGCGGCTCGAAAATTTAATATTTTGGTAGAAAATTGAATTGTTGAGTTAAAAATTTATGTGTTTTGTTGAAAAATTGCCTTTTACAGCAGAAAATCAATTTTTTGGTTAAATATAAAGTATTTTCTTAAAACTTTATCTGCTCAGGTTAAGAATTTGATTCCCGTCGAAAGTTGAACTACATTCCTAAAAGTTCATTTTTTGTATGAAAAATTAATAATTTTAGTTAAAAATTACTTTTTTTTTCGTTAAAAAAGTAAGTTTTTATCTTAAAATTTAGCTATTTTTTCAAAGCTTAAATGATTTGTTGCAAATTAACTTTTTTGTTGAAAATTATTATTCTCATTGCTAGTTTAAAAATTCAACTGCGTTACAGGAAGTTCGTCTTTTTGGTTTGAAGATTCAACAACTAGGTATAAAATGCAAGTATTTGGTAGAAAATTAAAATGTTTTGCAAAAAATTTTTTTTTGTTAAAAAAAATTTAATTACTTCATTGTTGATTAAAAATTAATATTTTTTCTTTAAAAAATTAACTATTTAATTAAAAATATTTCGAAACGTAGCATTTATCAAATAAAATGTGTACTAACACCACATCCATTTTTTATATTAATTAGTAAAAAATTTATTTAGCTTGTTAAAAATTCGTCTTCTTTGGTAGAAAATTTACTTTTTTGGTTGAAAATTTATTTTTAAATGTTTTTTGAAAAAAAAAATTAATCTTCGCTGTCAAAAATTAATTTTTTGTCTTAAAATTTCAACCCTTCGGTAAGAAATCAATCTACTTTATAGAAAATTTATCAAAATTGTGAAAATGACTTTTTTTGTTCGAAAATCAACTGTTTTATTTCAAATTCGTCTTTTTGGGTAGAAAATTAATCTTCTTGAAAATTCATTTTTTTCTGAGAATTTGAAGATTTGTATAACCGTTAAAATGCCGCGTTAAAAATGTATCTTTTGTTACTGTTTTTAGTACAAAATTTATCTGTTTAGTTGTAAATTCACCCATTTTTTGTAATATTCTTTTGTAAAAACACAGTATTTTAAGTTTAAAATATAATTATTTGATTTTTCGTTGAGAGTTCTTTTTTTAGATAGAAAATTATTCTAATTGGTTATAAATTCATCTTTTTTGGTTTAAAATTTAACTGTTTGGCAGAAACCTAATCTTTGTTATTAAAAATTAAAAACATTTTTTCTGAAAAGTATCGTTTATGGTTGAAAAGTCAACTGTCTTGTTTAAATGTTGTCTTTTTGGTTGAGGAATCAACTTTTTTTTTTGAAAATTCGTGTTTTGTTTAATTCAATTGTTTTTTTAAATTTAATATTCAAAAAGTGGATGAATTGTCAACTAATATATTCTTCGTTAAGAATTAATTTCCTTTAGTTAATAATTAATCTCTTTGTAAAAAATTTAACAGTTTTGTTGAAAAGCCTTTTTTTTATTTTAAGATTCATCATT
>JAUELO010000292.1:1732227-1743500 GCA_032357855.1 Amphibolips quercusostensackenii | reverse complement strand
AACTGGGGTTTCTAATAACAGTTTTAGTTTTTGGTTCCTAGCTTCTTATCATGCTCCTAACTTACCGACTTCGAGAACACTCTAGAAACTTAGCACGGACACGAACCACTTCAATTGCAGAATGTTCTCAAAGTCGGTAAGGTAGGAATTTTAGTACAAAGTAGCAGTATACGTCCGCTGATGGCGCTACATTTTCCCTCAACACAGACTAGTCTGCCGTTAATGATAAGACGCACACAAACGCTTGATGAATAAGAGAGTCTCATCATTGACGGCAGACTTATCTGTATTGAGAGAAACTTTGTTGAAAATTTATCTTTTTTGGCAGCAACCTAATCTTCTTGGTTGAAAATCGATTTTTTGTATTAAAGGTTCAACTTTTCAGTAGAAACTCCATCTTCCTTGTTAAAAATTAAAAAATTTTATTAGAAAGTATTGTTTTAGGCATGAGTACCTACCTTACCGACTTCGGAAACACTCTAGGAACTAAGCGCGGACAGGAACCACTTCATCTGCAGAATGTTCTCAAAGTCGGTAAAGTAGGAATTCGTGCCTGGAACTCGCCCTGCTTATTTATTCAGAAGCAGGCCCCCCACGCCTCCATGGATTTGTTTGTTACAAAATTTTGGTGTATTTCAGTACAAAGTACCAGTATATGTCCGCTGATGGCGCCACATTTTCTTTTAACACAGCGAAGTCTGCCGTCAATGATGAGACGCACACAAACGCTTGATGAATGAGGGAGTCTCATCATTGACGTCACACTTGTCTGTATTGAGAGGAAGTTTGTTGAAAATTTATCTTTTGTGGTAGAAACTTAATCTTCTTGGTTGAAAATCGATTTTTTTTATTGAAAGTTCAACTATTCAGTAGAAACCCAATCTTCTGTGTTGAAAAATAAACAATTTTATTAGAAAGTATTGTTCTAGGCGTGAGCTCCTACCTTACCGACTTCGAGAACACTCTAGAAACTTAGTACGGACACGAACCACTTTAGCTGCAGAATGTTCTCTAATTCGGTGAGGTAGGATTCGCGCCTAGGACTCGTCCTGCTCATCTACTAACAAGCAGGCCCTCCACGCCTCCATAAATTTGTTTGTTACAAAGGTTTGGTGAATTTGGGTACCGTCAATAACGAGACGCCTCCATTTATCAAGCGCTTGTGTGCGTCTTATCATTGACGGCAGACTTGTCTGTGTCGAGGGAAACTGTGGCGCCATCAGCGGACGTGTCCTGGTACTTAATACCCAAAGCCAGAAAGTTTTGTAAGAAGCAAATGCATGAATGCTTGGAGGGTCTGCTTCTCAGTAGATAGGCAGGAAGAGTTCTGGGCGCAGACTTCTACCTTACCGAATTTGAGAACATTCTGCAGCTGAAGTGGTTCGTGTCCATGCGGAGTTTCTAAAATGTTTCCGAAGTCGGTAAGGTAGGAGCTTGCACCTAGAATAATACTTTTTAACAAAATTGTTTAATATTCAACACAGGAAATCAGGTTTCTAACAAGCAGTTAAACTTTTAAACAAAAAAATTAATTTTAAACTATGAAGATAATTAACAAAATAGTTGAATTTTCTTAAGAAGCGTTGGATTTTTAAATCAGAAAGACAAATTTCTAACAGATAGTTGAATTTTCTAACAAAAACATACATTTTTAATAAAGAAGATTAACTTTCTACTTAAGAAGATGAATTTTCAACCAAAAAGTTCAATTTTCCACTAAAAAAAATATTTACAACGAAAAGTGGATTAATTTAATTTTTAATTAAAAATATTAAGTTTGACGAAAAAAAAATTACCGAAATAATAGGCTAATTTTTAACCAGACCAATAAGTTTTCAAATAAGAAGATAAATCTCAAACCTAAAAAATACTTTTAAAAAAATAGTTGAATTTTCTACAAAGAAATTAATATTCAACTAAAAGAAACAAATGATCATCGAAAAACGTAATAGTCGCTATTTTTATCAAATTTTTGTTTAAATTTTAAATAAAAAACAGTTAATTAGACCAAAAAAGACGAATTGAAAAAAAGTTGATTTTTCAAGTAAAAACGCTACTTTTGAACAAAATTATTTAATTTTGAACACAGAAGGTTAAGTTTCTGCTAAACTGGTGAACTTTAAAAAAAAAATTAATTTTCAACCAAAAAAATTAAGTTTCTGCCGAAAAAGTTACAATTTTAACTAAATAGTTGAATTATTATCCGAAGAAGATAAATTTTCAATCAAAAGTCAAATAATTTTATTTTTAATTGAAAAGATTATGTTTTAACCAAAAAAAAATTTAAAAAAAGTTCAATTTTTAAAAGAAACGTGAAATTTTAAAGTAAAATCATACCAAAAAATAAATTTTTAACATAGTGTTTTGACTTTGAACCAGGTTTTTGATTTATCAAAAAAAATCATTTTGAAAGATTGATTTTCTACAAAAAAAAATATAAATTTCCAACAAAAAACATAAATTTTCAACAAATAAAGTTTATTTTCAACCAAATAGTTTAATTTTTAAACAAATCAGTTACATTTTCAAATCAGCAGAACAAATTTTCAACAAACTTTGGAATTGTAAACAAAAGCATGCATTTTTCATTAAGAAGATTAATTTTCTACCTAAAAAAATAAATTTGCAACCAAATGGTTGAGTTTTCAACTAAAAAGTACAAATTTTTAACTGAAAATGAAATAATGACATTTGAAATGAAAAAATTAAGTTTTTACAAAAGAAATAGATTAATTTTCAACCAGAGAGATAAATTTTTGGCTAAAATAATATCAAAAAATGTTTACCAAAGACTCGAACTGACAACCTAAAAATGAATTTTCAACCGTAAAGATTAATTTCCTGACAAAAAAGATTAATTTTCTGAAAAGAATATAATTGTTTGACCAACTATAGAATGCTTACGTTTTTAATTCAAGACATTAATTTTTTACCAAAAAGAAAAAAAAATTTTCAACGAAATAGTTGAATATTTAATTTGTAACGAAAAATTTAATTTTAACGAAGTATATAAATTTTCAGCTAAGGAAAATACCAGAAATGACATCGTTACATTTTTAGTTAAACAAAATAATTTTTACCGAAAAAGAAACGACTTTGCAACAAAATAGTTAAATTTTGAACCAAACTATTTTCAACTTAAATTAAAAATATTTTATCATAAAAATAAATTTTTCATCAAAGTAGTTCAATTTTCAGCCAAATTGTTAAATTTTGACCTAAAAAATGAATTTTCTACCAAAATAGTTAAATATTTAACCCAAAAGACGAATTTTTTACACAACAGTTGAACGTTAAACCAAAAAATGCCTTTTATGCAAAATACTTGAATTTTTTACAAAGTAGATTAATTTTTCATTAAATAGTTATATTTCTAACAAAAAATACGAATTTTCAACAAAGATTGATATTCTACGAAAAAACAAGGCTTTTCAACAAAATGCGTGCATTTTAGAATAAAAAAGATCCATTTTCAACCAGAAACGAAACAGGTCAATTTTCAGTTCAGAAAATTAATTTTTAAACATAAAACAACAAATTTTAACCAAATAAGTTAAAAAATTTTTTGATGAACTATGTAAAATACTCCTAATTACAGGTAGTACAAGTTTATTACTTGAAGTACCTAAATTGTCTTGAATGATCTGGATGATGATTGGATTACTCTGGATTACAAATGTATTACTATGGATAACAAGCGAGACCGATTGGTCCAGCGGATTACCAGAGTTGTTTCTCTCTCGAAATACTAAATTATTATTTTTAAAGTTGGGTAGACCGCGGCACGTTGTCACACGGGGCACGTTGTCACATTGTCTTCATTCAAAAAAATGATAACTAGAGAGCCGCACTAGTCATTTCCAAAACGCGTCTGTGTATGCCAACTTTTGGTATTTGCAAAGTGTCGCTATTGCATCAGCTGTACTGACGGAAAATCAAGTTCAATGTTTTTTTCAGCAATAAGTTGAATTTTGCTTTCTGAGTTTTTACGAACTAGACATTAAGCATATTTTTAAGGAATAGAGGAACTTTATATTATCTTAAGTATTTACTTTTACCCATCACGTGAAATAGTAAGCCTAACAAATATTTTAAACGTGGCTGTCGTGAGCCTTTTTCAAGTGAAAAAATGACCTCGGGGCACGTTGTCACAAATTTTACGGGGCACGCTGTCACCGCTCCGAAATATTCTAATAAATCTATAAATGATCAGCAAATTTTTCACAGTTTTTATAGGAGTTTACTTGAAACTGTAGCGTATTAGAGTCTCAGATATTTAAATTAAAAGTGTATCAATGAGTTGACGCATTTAAGCTAAATCCTTGTATCAGATTAAGACGAATATATTGAGTTTCTTGTACTTTTTTAAAATAATAAAATATTCTGTGAAAGATTTTACTTGTTTACATTGCAGCGCACTATTGTTTGTTAATATTTTACTCAAACAAATTTTGGGCAACACTTTGCATGCAATAAAATTTTATGTGACAACATGCCCCGGCCACGGGCATGTTGTCACAAGTGACATTTCGTCATTTATTCTTAATTAATAACTATAGCTTTACGATCCTCAAATTCGATACTGTCCAATTGAAGTTTACTTCAAAGTTTGGCGTATTACAGTCTTCTTAAATATCAAGTGTTAAAAAAGAAAAATCTTCGAACAAAATGTTTGACAACGTGCCCCGGTCTACCCTAATCCAAGTTTTAGTAGATTTTGCGGTCAAAAATATTTATAAACCTTTACAATGAACTGATAGTGTGCTGGAAATTGTTAAGTGCTATTATCATTAGAGGCGCAATATCTGTGAGCACTCATCAGAATGAGTCGATTGGTATTATTAGTGACACAACTTTCGCGTTCACACGTATCCACCATACACGAAACAACCCACGCCACGTTCCCTGATTTTGCAACAATCTAATTGTAAGTCGATTGCAATTATCTGTTTCTAGAATTGTTAGCGGTAAGTGTTTAGGCCCACCTACTAAAAGTCTAACGAGATTAGAATGATTAGATTTTCTTGATAAATTAGATTTACCCAGTTCCTACTCCAACTTTTAAAGGTCTACAGCAGACCTGACTATCGATGAGAAATTCACTTAACGTCCAGATGGTGCACTTCACCAAACCAGTTTAGAGCATCCAACATTTATATCTCAGAACGGATACTTTTGACTTTGATCAGTTTAGGATAGCGCATAACTGATTTTTGTGACCTGCAATTTGGTTTGAAATGGTAAATCAAGGAGACAGGCCTTCATTAGCATAAAAAGTACTTTCTAAAAAAGCCTCAGGAAAAAAACTTTTAATCTGGAATTTTCAGGTATGAAGTTGATTGGGGTTGCCAGCTCATATGACCTTTTAAAAAACATTTTTTCATCAGTTGCATTAATACATCAGCTCTTAGGTGTCAGTTAAAATGTCTAACTTCTGTGAGTAGTTGATTCGAGTATTGAATAAGCTACTCACTTATGAATAGGAGATAATTGATGCTGAGTACCACTCTGACAGAGAAAGTATTTTAATTTACCTTATCTGCTTCAAATTTATTTTTTAAATAATTATTTGTGATTGTTTTAAATCGAATACTCGTAAACACTGTAGCATCTCTAGTCTTCGGTATAGTATGAGTAAGAGAAATATGTCACACTAATGAAATTCAATAAATAAAATAAAATAACGATAGCTTATCTACTAATCGCTGGATATTGATTTTATAATGGTCTGTTGTCCTAAAGAGGTTTTATCCAATGTAAACAACAAATAGTTATTAGCTTTCTCTTTGTGTCTCTCATGAATAACTACAGAGTCATCAAATGATGTAGCCACACGATTTTTTCAAAAGGAGCAATAATACTATTAGATAACAAACTGGGGTTCATGCCTGCCCCATAAATTAAAACGAAGATTGTACTTATATAAAACTTTATATACCACAAAATTATTAAAAGCTTCAGCATCCTAAAATGATTAACTCACCCAGAAACGCTAATTAAGACACTCGAACAAAATTACAGTTTAACAATCATGGTAACAGTAAATTGCCTGATTGAAACCGCCAGCTTTTTTTATCACACGATTCATCATGTTTGATAAGTAGGAACAATAATTTTAATTTAAAATTGACATGCTACAACTCTCAAAAGAAATATCAATTCCGAATTAAATCTTAATTACAGCATCAATCGATATTCATTGCGCAAAATATTCCTCCTCTCATTGATTTTGCGATAGAAATAATAAATTTCTTAGTGTCTAGGAGCATATACATGACAGTCATTTGGCCTTGTTGCAATAATCTCGTAATGAAAATTGTACTCCTTGCAGGTAATTCCCTATCGACGGATTCATATCTCGATCAATGTGTAGCACTCACTCGGAGTGGTGTAAGTAAAGTTCTGTAAAGTACCATATACGAGGTTCGTTGCTCGTTAAAGGGTATTACGAGATTGGCTTTCCGCGAGAGCGCTTAAATGCTCAGTTAGCAGATCGGTGGCGGAGCAGGCGTGCGCTAAGCGGCTGAACGCTCATATACTTAGGTAGCCTTTCGCCGGATGGAGAGTGCAGTTTATCTTGTCCCAAGTCCAACGGGCTATCCTGCTATCCTACTAGGCCTAAGCGACTGTCAATAAACTCGGGATTGCCCCTATACGGCACAAGCAAAAAACAACCACCAACTTGCCCTACCAAGTATTTCTTCGTTGACCAATACATGGGAGCGCTCCCATCCCGGTCGCCTCAGAAAAGGCCACATGAGTTCTGATTAAGGACGTTTGTTCCTTCGTTCGTTCGTTAACGCGATCGTGATGTGAAGATAATAAAGATGTTGATCAAATAACCAAACGTACACGCCCAATCTTAAGTCTGTCGGGTTCAAACCCTCGTCCTCGCCCTCGCCTCGATTCAATAGAAACTAACAAAAGCGTGACAGGATAATTCACAAATGCTTTTCATGCTCAAGTAATGTCTTTGAGAGAAAATAAAAAATCAAGATTGTGACATTAGCTAAGAAAATGGCAAATCTGTTGCAAGAAACAAATTCAATTGGTATATTTTCATCAAGTTTTGCGTTACTTGTTTATTCACTTAATAGTTCAAACTTGTTTACTAATAAAACTAGCCATGAAACACTTAAATTTTAATGGTTATTTTATTTCTTAGATTAACCTCATTTCTGGTTCCCATCACTTTAATGGTCCGTTCGAGCAAGCAGGATTCTAAAATTATCTTGACAAATTAGCTTACTATTTGCAAGCACAATGTAATATTTTACCACTAAAGCGATTACAGATTAAATGAATAGTTATAAGCAAATTGAAAGTTATCAGTTTTTTAACAACAATAAATGCGGGACTTTTGAAATAAGGTTAGATGTATGTACTTTGTAGGAGGGAATCTTATTCTTGACTACATGTAGCAATAAAGAGACATTTTTGCACTGATACGATTAATTTCTCGACATGCAAGGTCGATATAATTGGCGTGATGTCAATGAAAACAAGAACCTCAATCGTGCAGTACATAAAGTCACACTGTCACGGACAAAAAGACCGAACACAGCGGGAATGAATGGCGGACAAATCGATATCCCTTAGATCTGTCTAAGAGAGCGGCTAGGCTACTTTTCTCTATTGCCGCCTACAAGTCGAGCAGAGACAGACAGAAAGACGTGTCACTTCCTTAACGAGAGACCAAATACGGCTATTATATGAGCCGTTCTAATGCCGATTACTAGCTGGTACCGGTAATCGACTTTTCTGGTACTGATTCGTGCGTAATGTGATTGAATCTACGATCCAAACGTCAGGATAAGTTTGATCCCCATGATGACTTCGATTTGCGCCCCAACGCGAAGCGATAATTGGGTTGGTACTGATTCAGAAGTGGAATCAGTGTTGCTTAATTCAGACTGTAATTTCATGCCTCAATCTTGGAAAAACCTACGTAGATCTGATTGAGCGATGGAGAGAACTTCTCTCTAGTCGATCATTATACGCAACTTCATTAGCGTATCATAGAAAATCCTGGTTTACTACTTTGATCCTAGAGTTAGATCAATGTGATTTCCAGCATAGTGGTGCTCATTTGAATGACATGATCCAGATTTAGTGTCAAAATTATTTGACGGTTACATCTGAGTATTGAGTTTGTGTTTGGTAAAAATTTTGCTAAAAAGAAAGAACAGAAAATTCTGGGGTATTTGATCTTGTAGTTGATTTATAGTGATTTTGCGCAAAGCGATACTTATTTGTTAAAAATGATTCAGGTGTAGTATTAATATTTTATGACATTGGGTTTGTCTTTGATGAAATATTTGAAGAAGAAAAAAACAGAGATCCTGGGGTACGACTTTGATCTTGAAGTTGGATCAAAGAATTTGTAGCAAAGTGATGCTCATTTGATCAAAATAAATAATAATTAAATATATATATAAATAATAAATATAGTATGGAAATTATTTGACGGTTAGAAGTGAAAATTGAATTTGTCTTTGGTGAGATCGTTGAGAAAAAACAACGCAGAAACGCAACGGACAAAATGCCTCAAAATGTTGAACGGGTGCGAATGTTGTTCAAGGGAAATCATCGTTTACCATTGAGCAAGATACAGGAAGACTTCAAGATTCCAAAAACTATTGTTTCGAAAATTTTGATGCAAAATTTGTGGATAAGCCCTTAGATGAGCCTGGGTCGGTGTCGACTAGGTCCTTCATCACAATAACGCACCTGCCCATTTATCACAGCTTGTTCAGCAATTTGTGGTAAAGCACGGCCTTGCACATCTTCAGCTGCCCCCATGCAGTTTTGACCTGGCTTTCTGTGATTTCTGGTTGTTTCCAAAATTAAAGTATCCCCTAAAACAGCGTTTTCCAAACTTTTTTTGCACTTTACGAGGAGCGGTAGGGTCGCCACCCTCAAATTTTTTCACAATACTGTAACCCAAGGAGGACACTGGACAGACTTCCGCGCAACCTTCTCATTGTTATAGAATAAGAGCTGGTTGAGAAAAATTAAAATTTTATAAATATTAATGAATTGAATTTTAAAAGGCTGTGTTAGATGTATTAGGTGATGATGAAAAGATTAGTGGAGATATAAACCGATTTTCATGGACTTTTTTTCATTTTGTTTTTAAATTACATAGCGAAATTCATTCGATTAATTAGAATTTAATTGAGCCATTTCTTTAAAATTGAAGTTATTGTAACAGGCCTTGATCTTATAACAATGAAAGGGTCTTTCATCTGCTCGCAGCGGGGAGCCTGCCACGAAGCCTACCGAGTTACCCAGACCGAAGTGGCATCCCCCTACCCGGGGTAGGGTACCCTACCGCGGGTAATACTTTAGGAATCGTTGCCCTAAAAAAAAACCGATTTTAAAACTTAGAGAAAATAAAACAGAGTGCAACGAAGCAGCGGTTAGCAATTCCAAAATGTGATTTTCAGGAGTGCTTCCGAAAGGGGCGATTCCCGACTCGTCCCCGCTTACCTGCTCAGTATACCCCCACCACTGCGTCCAGCGCTTTACCCCTTACTGTCTTGTTCTCGCCTAAGTTTATATCCTAAAAGGTTGTTGTACCTGAGATTTTTAAACTGGACATTGTAAATAGAAATAGTTAATTTTATTATCGGGATTCCCGATAGTAAAATTAAGCTGTTGTCCCTTTGGGTTCCAGTTTCGAAATTTCCCATGGAGTTTTACGCTAAAATTTGAAGCTTTTTAACTTCAAAAACGCCTGCAATGAATTTAAATTAAAAAGTTATTAGGAAAAATCTTGGATAAAAATCTATTTTAGTCGAAATTACGTCTTAGAAAGAAATGCAACTGTTTAATTAAAAATTCAACAATTTCGTTAATAATTTATACTTTTTTGTAGAAAAATCAAACAATATTTTGTTAAAAATGCAACTATTTCGTTGGAAATTCACTTCTTGTTTGAAACTCAAATATCGATGCTGAAAAGTCAATCTGTCATCTTTTTAGAATGAAAATTTATCTTTATAATTAAAAAATGCATATATTTTAGTAGAGATTGCATTTCTCTTGAGAAAAATGCAACTTGTTGGTTCAAAATTCAACAACTTTGTAAAAAGATATCCTTTTTGGTTGAAAATTGAACTATTTTTTTAAAAATTCAACTATTTCGTTGAAAATTTACTTCTTCTTTAAAACTCATATTTTGATGTTGAAAAGTCAAACTGAAATCTTTTTAGGATGAAAATTTATCTTTTTAATTAAAAAATCATCTATTTAGGTAAAAATAGCATCTTTCTTGAATAAAATAGCAACTGTTTGATAGAAAATTCAACAGTTTTGTTAAAAATTGGTATTTTATTAAAAAATTCAACTATATGTGGTTAAAAATTTAACTGTTCCTTTAAAAACAGACCTTCTTTAAATAAAAATTCAACTGCGTGGATAAAATTTGAACTACTTTGTTAAAAATTTGTTTGTTTTTTTTTTTAAATGAAGATTTACTCTTTGGTTAAAAATGTAACAATTTTGTTAAAACTTAATTTTTTTGATGAAAATTCATATTTTCGACTTGAAAGTTCAATTTTTTCACATAAAATTTGTCTTTTGTCTTGAAAGTTCGACAATTCAGGTGGACTTTAATTTTTTCACCATGCGAGACGACTTTTTAACAAAATAATTACATTTTCTGCAAAATAATTAATTTTTCAAAATATTAAGATGATTTATCAACAAAAAAGTGTAATAGTTGATATGTATTTCAGCAAAAAAAAGAATGACATTTCAATTTAAAAAATTAATTTTGAAACCAAAAAGACGATTTTTCAACAAATAACAATTTTTCAGGCGCGAAAGAAAAAAAAGTCCACTTGAATTGTCGAACTTTTGAGACGTAAGACAAATTTTATGTGAAAAAATTGAACTTTTAACTAGAAAATATAAATTTTCAGCAAAAAAAATTACGCTTCGACAAAATAGATACATTTTTAACCAAAGAGTGAATCTTCATTAAAAAAAAAAAAAAATTTTACAAAGTAGTTCAAATTTTATTTACGCAGTCGAATTTTCATTTAAAGAAGGTCTGTTTTTAACAGAACAGTTGAATTTTTAACGAAATATAGTTAAATTTTTTAATAAAAAAGTAACAATTTCTAACAAAACTGTTGAATTTTCAATCAAACAGTTGCAATTTTATCCAAGAAAGAGGCGATTTTCACCTAAATAGATGATTTTTTAATTAAAAAGATAAATTTTCATCCTAAAAAGATTTCAGTTTGACTTTTTAACATCAAAAT
>JAUELO010000292.1:1699461-1724833 GCA_032357855.1 Amphibolips quercusostensackenii | reverse complement strand
CCTACTCTGGTTGCTGGTTTCAGGCTAAAAAAACTTCCTCTTCAAACAAAAAAAAAGCAACAACGTGCGTGACTTGTAAGAGACCTAAAAGTCCATCTACTGTAATTTACTTTACGAAGCTAGGCTTTCGTAGAACAATAGGATCACACAACGATATTCCTTGAAGATGCCGAGCCTTTCCGTGGTCACTGCGACCCGCTACAATATTGACTCTGTTTGGAGCTGAATAGCTTCTCTTTTTGTTAGTCTGGTCAGGAAGAGAGGTTACTCAGCACTTAGCAGAGTTCATAATGTCGCGGGTCGCAGTGACCATCGTAAGGTTCGGCGTCCCTACTCTGGTTGCTGGTTTCAGGCTAAAAAAACTTCCTCTTCAAACAAAAAAAAAGCAACAACGTGCGTGACTTGTGAGAGCCCTACAAGTCCTCCAAGTGTAACTCGCTTTACTAAACTAGGCTCCTGTCGAGCGTGAAGACCACACAACGATATTCCGTGGAGATGGCTTTAACGGGTTGCAGAGGTCGTAAAATTTCACGGGCTCCTAGTACTCTATCGCGGCGCGCGTTGAACATTCTGCTTTAAGTTCAGGAACGTGGCAAGTTTTCCACCGAGAAAGCGAAGCGATCCTAAATTCACGGAGCAGACCATAATCTCTTTACAGTGTGGTCGTTTAAACCGTTTCAACCGCAGGGATGGCTAAAATATCTGGCCGCGGTACGATCACGGTCATATCGTAAATTCTATTCGAGCAAGCAAATGGCTGAAGCGTTTACGCGGTTATAAAGCCACCGGTGAGCAAATATTCACGAGAAAAACAGACAACGGACTTTTCGAAGTTGAAGTAAAATCGACAACGTAAACTCTCGAGTTATTTATCCCTGGAGGGAAGAGCGGTTAATAGTCTTGTAAAGAGGGTTTAAAGAGAGGATTTACAAGTGCTTGCAAATTATGTGAAAAATAAGATCAGTTTGTGGGTTGACGTGTGAACCGTGAGATGCGGTGGCTTTGTGAAACTCTCCACCTGGGGTGATTGCTACAGAGTTTAATTCTCCACACTTACCCTAAAAATTCTTTGATTTTCATTAGTGCAATGATGATAAAACAAAACACCAAAATGGATTTCGCGCAATGGTTTGATAAAAAAAAAAATTTTTAATCAAAAACAAACTCTGATCTATGGAGGTTCATATCCTCCGCTAAGCGTCACTGAGCTTATGTTATCGCAGTTTTATATTTATCCGTGTTCCTGCCAGTAACGATCCACACGGCTGCTTTAAACACGAGTTTTCTCTTCTACGGAACAGATACGCGACTTAATGTTTCCCGGGTGTCCAACCAAGACCTTAAAAGCTCTTTTTGCCTCTTTAAACGAGAAACTTACACTACTCTTGACTACTTGCACATTATTTTTCAAAGTAACACAAAAACGCTTTTAGGTGCCTATTGTTATAAAAAATATGCTTTATCTCAAAACACGTTTTTCTCAATCAGGGCAGCTACACGATTTTCAAAATACTTTGATTTTTCTCTTATTTTTTTCTGACCAATTTTTTATTTTTTCTGATTATTAATATTCAGAGACTAACATTTCAATTTTATAAAATTTTCAACATAAAATATTCTATTGACGGAATTGAACAATTTCTGATCAAAATTTCAAAAATTTACCTTTTGTTTCTCATTTATACTAGAAAGATAATTTTTTTGGCAAAATAGTTCAATTTTTAAGTAAATATGACAGTTTTTAATAAAATAATGTTCAACCAAAAACAGGTAAATTTACAACCTAATGTTTGAGTTTTTTAGAAAAAAACTGAATTTTTAACAGTAAAAGATCTATTTTGAATCTAAAATGACCAATTTTCTGACCGAATGAACAAATGTTTAATAAAACAGTTAAATTTTTTAAATAAAAGTATTTTTACTTAAACAGTTGCATTCACAGCCACATAGATGAACTTTGAATTTTCAACTTAAAAAAAATTCAATTTTTGACAAAAAAAATGAATTTTAGAAGTAAAAAGACAAATTTTCAACCACTATGATTAATTTTCTACCAAAAAATACCTATTTTCGACCAAAAAGATGCATATTCAAACGAATTTATAAGTATAGACCAAAAAAAGGTGAATTTTTAACAAAAAATAGAAAAAGTGAATTTTCAGTAAAAAAGGCAATTTAAACAAAGAATAAACAATTTTTCATCAAAATGATCAAATTTCCATTCAAAAAGTTAAATTTTCAACTAAAGAAAAGAATTATTAACCAAATGGTTAAATTATCAATCTAAAAGATAAATTTTCTATAAATTATTTCAATCTTTGAGTAAAAAATATAAATTTTCACCTGAAAACTAATTAATTTTCAATTAAAAAAAAAAAAAATTCGACAAATTATATGTATTAAAAAAAAGATGCATTTGTACCTGAAATGGATCAATTTTTAATCAAAAAAGGTGTAGGTAAATTTTCAGTAAAATAAGCCTAATTTTTTCAAGGAAAAAAAGAATTTTTAACCAAATGGTCAAATTTTCAATCCAAGAGATGAATTTTCAATTAAATTGTAAAATTTTTAACTAAAGAGATGAATTATCCACTAAATGATTAAATTTTCTAGCCAAAAGTTGATTTTTTTTGTAACATGTTTTAATTTTTAACCCAGAAATATGAATTTTTAACTAAAAAAAAATAATTTTTTAACCAAAGATATGAATTTTTAATCAAATAATTAATCCTGAACTGTAATAGTTAATTTTCCAGTTAAGAAAAATAATTTATAATTAAAAAAACTAATTTGCAACCAAAGTGGGTAATTTTCAACTAAAATTGTGAATTTTCAACTAGAAGTGTTACATTTTTAGTTAAAAAAATTAATTTTCAATGAAAAACGAACTTTTATATGAATTCATCAATCCTCCACCAAAAAATAATTTTTGAACAAAGTGGTTCAACCTTAAATCAAGTAGTAGAATTTGAGCCAAAAAGGATGAATTCTCAACGAGTAATGTAATAGTAAATCTTTCAATCCATTTACATTTTTGAATAAAAAAAATAATTTTTAAAAACAAAAAACACAGAATTGATTAATTGTTAACTAAAGAGATGAATTTTGAACTAAAATTTTCAATTTCAAACTAAAGTAGTTCATTTTTCAGTTAAAAAATTATTCTTAATTATAAGAGCGTATTTGCAACAAAAGAGTTTAATTTTAAACTAAAATTATGGATTTTAACTAAAATAGTTCAATTTTCATTTAAAAAAATTAATTTTTAAACAAAAAAACAAACTTTAATCTAAAGTTATTATTCTTCAACAACAAAAAATAATTTTTCAACAAAGTAGTTCAACCTCAAATCAAGTAGTAGAATTTTAAACAAAAAAGATTAATTCTCAATAAATAATTCAACAGTAGATATTTTATTTAAAAAAATATTTTTATTCAAATTTAAAAACAGTTGGATTTAACCAATAATATGATTTTCTAACTGAATAATAAAAATTTTCAAACAAGAAAGATTTTAGTTGAATTTTTAACACCAGAATAAGAATTTTTAACAAAAAATGAATTTTCTACCAAAATAATTGACTTTGAAGCAAAGTAATAAAATTTTTAACTAAAAATATATTTGTCAGGAAGAAGCAACATCAAGAAAAAAAATAAATAGAAGTACAAGGCTGAGTAATTACGTGAAGAATATTATATCAAAGTGTCAGCGAAAATTTATTTTAAAAACTCCCAAATTTTTCCGTATCCGATTTTTAATTTTCCCTGACCATTCATATTCAAGAACCAAAATCTTAATCTTGTAACGCTTTCAACATAGCATCATTTACAAACGGAATAAAATAGTTTTAAAATAAAATTTAAAAAATTTTCATTCATTATTCTTGGCAGCTATTTAAATGCATCTTATAAAAATTCCCTGATTTTTGCAAGATTTTTTTTTTTAATTCCTGATTTCCCCTGACCAATAAAATTCCCCGACCAACGGGCCACCCAACTTACAAAGTCTTTCGAAACAAGCTGAATTTATAAAAGTAACATAGTAGGTAATCCTCACGACTGTGATTAATTACAAAATACTTTCACTACATCTATCCAGAACAGCTGATTGATTGAGAGCCTCAATAAACATAGAAAAGAATCGAGACTATTTCGCAATCAATTCCACGGAAGAGAAGGAATTCGTGACAAGTGAAGACATGCCATTTGAGGGTAAAAATTGGCATGAAGTAAATTGCGAATGTTTACGCTTTACGTATACGGTAAAAGATGTTCGAAATGCGACCTCCCAATTGAACGTGGGTGTCGTGTAATCGATCGGTGGAGGCTCCGGCCGTACGGTGTTTGAGCGGCGTCGATTTCCTCGATAAATCGTTCCTGTCACGTAATAACACCTTTGCCCATCAGTTCGTCCCATCGATTGCCGGGCAGGTGCGATGGCGAAAATCCATCGGTGAGGAAGGACTTTCTCCGCGTTTCATCGCACGTATCTGTGCTCTATCTTTCGACCTTTTTCATCGATCTGGAACGATATTGGTCCGATCTAAATGTAAAGTGAAGGTAATTGGCTTATTGCGAAACGAGGTAATGAAGTCCGCAAGATGTCCAGATAAAACCTCAGCTGTGTGTGTGCAAAGATAAAAATGGATGCTTTTTATCAAAAACCAGTTCTGCCGGGTCTAAATGGAATGTTTACCTGTGATGTAGGGTACGATGTGCCGACCACTTGGGGTACGAAGTATCAGCTACTTGTGATACGAAATGCAAAACAAAACAGGCAAAACAAAACAGACAAAACAACTCTGCATTTCGTACCCCAAGTCTGATAAATATTCGAATCACAACCAGAACAAAGTAAACACCATTCTTATTTTTCCTGCAACAACATTTATCCCTACGTTTTTACTGGGAAAGAAAACAATCTAATTTTTGCAGCGCAGCTTCGTTAGTGCCTCTTTGATCAACCACGTCTCGTTGAGCCTTTAAGTCGAGCAAATCTGAAAATGTACCAACTTCCGACCAACCTAAATAGGATTTCGAAGATTGAAAGGGTTTATTTAATTTAAAATCTAAATACCGCTGCGAATAGCTTGTGAGGAACCTGAAATCTTTTTTCCTTAAAGCGTGAGGGTCCTTGAAAAGTAACTCGAAAAGTCCTTGAGAAGTGGCTGTCAATACAGTGGTCGACTGTCGATCTTACGACTAGCGTAAAGCTAGTGGAATCTATTTGAAATCGATCAGTGAAATGCAACATCACATTAGCGGCGCGGCGTCGTTAGTGCCTCTTTGACCAACCACATCTCGTTGAGCCTTTTAGTCGAGCAAACCCGTTAATATCCCAAGTGCCGATCTCTCGACGGCGAGATGAAAAAGTTGGCCGATCTCGAAAACCCCGCATGATCTTTCGCTAATGCCCATATAGCGGAAAGTTACTGGGCTAGAGGTGAAGCGATAATGGCCCGAGGTGCAGCGAGCTCGATGTAGGTAAAAATGCGACTCCTTACGTTGCTAGACGTGTGTACCAAAACACACACACACCTATTTATATATATATGTGTTGTGGCCCGATACCGCGATAGTGATTGATGATGATTAGCCGCCGATTTGCCGATAAGGCAGTGTACCACCGCGCTAGGGTAGCCCTCGGGCTGCGCTACTGTGCAAGCTATGATACACTGTACGATATTGGGTCTATCTATTCGTGTAAATTGCAATACAATGCGATGCGATTACACAGGGCACTGCTCGTTTCCGAGCTTTCGAGATGGCAGACACCTGCCGTCCTGTAATCATCTACTGCGTCCGATAAAGTGCCTCGTATCTCCCGCATACGCCAAAAGGTCTCCCGTGGGAGCCGCTTCTTTTTATTTTGCTTACTTTTTAGTTTATTTTACAGTACCGTCCAGGAGTACGAGGTCACCTGAAAAACTTGCAATTAAAAACATGCACTCACTTCTCGCAGGATATTCCTGAAAACGATTAAAATATAATAGTTTGAGTATTTTTGATGAATAGAGGCTAAGTTCCTGAGTAAGAAAGACTGGTCTTATTTCTAATTTTTGACTATTTTGAAGATAACAAAAAAATTATTTTAGTAGCACTCTTTTTTAGATGAAAAGGCAAATTCTTTTTGTAATTGATTCCCATTCGATTTTCATGTCGTGATAGGATCTTGATCAGGCCAATCTACGCCCAAAGTAGCCTCGTTCGCTGTTCATCTTCGTCAGTGGCTTGCAGACAAGCGGTCGTATATACTATCACCCGAGTTCTCGTCATTAGACACTGTCCGACTACCGGCATACCGGTTCCTTGCTCGATTTTTTATTTTTTTCTCCTTCGACACGAGCGCGGGAAACGCCGACAGTTTAAGGTACGATTAATCCTCTCGGACCAAGGTAAACTTTCATGCAGTCATGATTCCATTCGTTTCAGCGGCGGCAAAGAGATTCGGAAGCTGGTCGAGAGGCGATTAAACTTCTTTGCTAACGAGTAACCTCGTAACGCATTACGATCATTCTCCTGACCATCATTCCACTATATGACGCGTGGCGAAAAGACCAAATTACAATGGACCTTGATCTGATCAAAGTTATATCATATTTATGGATTTCAGTTTTTACGATAATGAAGAGGACGAGTGGTGACAGTGAAAAAAGGTGGAGAACTGAATCATCAGGAAGCGAATTTGATGAGTTAACCAAGCGAGAAGCGATGAGATATGGCTAGTTGGAGAGCGAAAGTGAAGAGTGTTTTTATGGGCACCACCAGACCAGAAGCTTTTTTTATTCGATCAAGGGGAAACGGGAAACTAGTCCTGAAAGTGGGGTCAAGCGAAGGTAGATTACATCAGATTATAGCGGATTATTTTGGATTACCTAAGATTACTCCAGAATGCATAGTAATAATCTGTATTACATCAAATTATGCTGGATTACTGCGGCTTAACTAGCCTTACGCAACTTTTCAACCCAATAGAATGACTTTTTAACAAAATTGTTGCCTACAAGAAGAAAACGAATTTTCTACAAAACGCATGGCTTTTCAACGAAAAAAGATACATTTTTTATTAAAAACATGAATTATCGATCAAGAAGATTAATTTTCTATCAAAAATACGAATTTTTAACAAAATGTTTGAATTTTCAAGAAAGCAGTTATTTTACAAGTGGATTACGGCGGGTTAGATCTGGATTATTTAATATTACTAGGGTATTACTTTGGATTACTCTGTTCACAAACGGATTACCCTGGATTGTAAGTTTGCGTAGTCGAAGAGTCCAACAGATTACCAGAGTTATTTCTCCCTCGGTTGTTAAAGTGCGAAAGAAGGTGGAGAACTGAATCATTATGAAGCGAATTTGGTGAGTCAACCAAGCGAGCAGCGATGAGACATGGATAGTTAGAGAGCGAAAGTAGATAATGTTCTCATAGGCATCACCAGACCAGAAGCTGTTTCTATTCGATTGACCATCGAACGTGCACATGGAGCTTCCAGCTGGCCACTCAGGTAAGCAAAGGGAAGTGAGACGAGAAACGAGTGACCATACATAACAACTGGGTACCTAGTTACATAGCGTCTACTGACTAATGAACCTTTAGAGTCAACTTCTGTCCGACTCGCGAGAGTACCTGAGTAAGTTTATTGCCGATGCTAATTCACCAGTCTTCGCAATTAGTAGCTTTTGCTTCAGCTCTACCATAGCTTCAGCTTAGACACAGGTAGATGTTCCTTCGGGGTACGATCAATCCACTAATCCCCTCTGCTCTACAACGATATCATTAGTAATCCACTAATTACGGCGCCATCTGCTGTAGTCGATAAACAGTTAAATCTTATCTGCAATTACTAATTTCATAATAGAATTACAAAAATGTCACTGTAACTTGAAAAAAGAAGCAAAAAATTAGACTAAAATTAAGAAAATTTTGGCTTATACCACAAATCCTATTGAACTTCCACCACCCCTTGTCAATGTAACGTAGTTTTTGAATGGCCCCTAATTGAATAATTTTTTCTAATTGATTTCCTGAAACTAGAGCGTTAAAGTGAAGCGAAATTTTTTGTAAAGGGACATCTTATTGTATGTATCTAAGACGCAGAAGCGTAATAAGCTTTGAGTTTCATGCACAATCGCAATTTGCCACGTTGAAACGAAAAAAACTGATTACGGCCATTTTTCTTATGTAAAAACAACTATGCTAATAAGACGTTATTAGTAGTAAAAAAGCCTTTCTACATCACTCTTCTTTGTGAGGAAATTATTCTAGACGGAACCTGATTTCCAGAGCAATTCTTCTCAAGAGAAACATGACATTGACGGATTCCAAAATTGGGATTCTATGAAATATTTCGAAATGTGACGAGATCCCTTGGAATATTCGAAATCCGTTTTAAATTAATTAAAATATTTAAAATCTGTGAAAATCTTTCCAGATATAATTTGGTACAGCATTTGTTGACTTATTAAGAAAACACCTAAAATGGACTTATCATGTTTTGGTTGCTTATTCCTTAATTATTGTTGGTAAGTTAAATTCTGATTCTTGAACAGGTCCTAACAATAAAATTGTTGCCAATTTAAATTTTGTTGTTCTTTTGCTTATTCTATATTATTATAGTAAAGTGTTCAATATTCAACAAAAACTGCATCAATTTAAGCTTCTTAGTTCAATAATTTGATCATATTGTATAACTAATTAGATGGCTTTCTCTATTTGATTCTATAAGAATTTTTCTTCTATCGCTTGTATCTTTAAGGTGAAGCATTTGTCTTATTTTTGAGGAACCATCTCATGTGGATTCATCATATTTTGTTCGATTACTGCTTAATTATTGTTGGTTATTTAAACTTTAATTCTTAAACAGGTTGCAACAATAACATTGTTTTTCATTAATTTTTTTTTAATTGTTGTTTTGCATATCAAATTATATAAAGTGTTTGAATTGCTGCGCAGACTGTATCAATTAAGGCTTGTAGGTTCAGTGATTTGATTATATTTGATAATTAGTTAGAGAGCTTTCTCTATTATAGGATACTATTAAAAAAATTTTCTTCTATCGTGTCTAATTATTAAAGAACCATCTCGAGTCGAGTTATCATTTTTTGATTGCTTATTCCTCAATTATTTTTGGTTGGTTAAGCTTTGATTCCAAAACAGGTTCCAACAATAACAATTTTGATTGTTTATTTTGTTGTTGCTGTCTTCAACTTATTCAGTAAACTCAAGTGTTTGGTATGCTACAAATACTGCATAAATTTAAGCTTGTGAGTTTAATGAATCAATAATATTGCCTAACTAATCAGATGGTTTTCTTCACATGATACTATTAAAATTTTTCTTCTGTCGCTGGTATCTTCAAGATTTAGCATTTGTCTAATTATTAAGAAACCATCTTAAATGGATTTATCATGCTTTGTTCTCTCACTCTTTAATTATTGTTGGTCAGTTTAACTTTTATTTTTTAACAAGTCTCAACAATAATATTGTTGCTCGTTAAAATTGTTTTTATTGTTTGTAGGTTCTTGTAGGTATATTGTAAGTTTAATGATTTGGTTATATTTCATTACTAGTTAGATGGTCTTCTCTATATAATACTATTACAATTGTTCTTCTATCGCTGGTATCCTTAAGATGCAGCATTTGTCTGATTGTTGAAAAATCATCTCAAATGGATTTATCATTTTTTGATCGCTTATTCCTCAATTATTTTTGGTTAGTTAGGCTTTGATTCCTCAACAGGTTCCAACAATAACATTTTTCATTGTTTATTTTGTTGTTGCTGTTTTTATACTTATTGAGTAAACAAAAGTGTTTAATGTGCTACAAAAACTAATTAAATTTAAGCTTGCGGGATTAATGCTTCGATAAAATTGCCTAACTAATTAGATGGTTTTCTTCATATGATACTATTAAAATTTTTCTCCTGTCGCTGGTATCTTCAAGATTTAGCATTTGTCTAATTATTAAGGAACCATCTCAAATGGATTTATTATGCTTTGTTTTCTCACTCTTCAATTAGTGTTGGTCAGTTCAACTTAAACTTTTAAACAAGTCTTAACAATAACATTGTTGCTCCTTGAAATTTTTTTTATTGTTTGTAGGTTCATGTAGGTATATTGTAGGTTTATTAATTTGGTTATATTTCATAACTAGTTAGATGGTCTTCTCTACATAATACTATTACAATTGTTCTTATATCGCTGGTATCTTTAAGATGCAGCATGTGTCTAATTATTGAAAAATCATCTTTAATGGATTTATCATCTTTCGTTCGCTTACTTTTTAATTATTAATTGTTGGTCAATGTTGAATTCTTAATTAAGTTCCAAAAATAACATTGTTGCTTGTTAAACTGCATAATTTTAAGCTTGTAGGCTAAATGATTTCGTAATATTTGGTAACATGTTAGATGGTATTCTCTATATGGTATTTTTGCAATTTTTCTTATATCTCTGCTATTTTCAAAATACGCCATTTGTTTCATTATTAAGGAATCACCGGAAATAGATTTATCATGTTTTGTTCGCTTAGACCTCAATTATTTATCGTTGGTTCGTCTTTGATTTTCAAACTGGTTCCAAAAATAACATTGCGGTTCCTTAAATTTTGTTTTATTGTTGTCTGGCTTATTTAATAAGCTAAAGAGTTAATTATGTTAAAAAAATTGCTTAAATTAAAGCTTGCAGGTTCAATAATTACAATTTTTCTTCTATTGCTGGTATCTTTTAATTACAGCATTTGTTTAATTATTGAAGAATCATCTAGAATGATTTATCACGTTTTGTTCGCTTACTACTCAATGATGGTTGGTTATTCTTTGATTCCTAAACGGTTTTTAACAATAGAATTCCTGGCGTTTAAATTTTTTTTCATTTGTTGTTTCGCTTATTAAATAAACTAAAGTGTTTAATATGCTACAAAATTTGCATACATTCAAATTTGTAATTTCAGTGATTAGATAGTATCAAATAAATAGTTACATGGTTGTTTCTATATGCTACTATTAGAATTTTTCTTTTATCGCTGGTATCTTAAGGTGTAAGATTTGTTTCATTATTAAGGAATCATTTTGAATAGATATATCATGTTTTGTTCGCTTACTCCTGAATTATAAATTGTTTGTTAGTCTTTGATTCTTTAGCAGAATCGAACAATAGCATTTTTTTCTGTAAATTTGTTCCTAATTGTCGTTTTGCTTATTCATTAAACCAAAGTGTTCAATATGCTACAAAAATTGCATGAATTCAAGCTTGTAGGTTCAGTTACTTGATAATATTGGATAACTAGCTAGATGGTTTTTTTCTATATCATACCTTTTGAATTTTTTTTCTATCGATGGAATCCTAAAGATGGAAGATTTGTTTAATTATTCAGGAATCATCTTGAATAGATATGTCATGTTTTGTTCGCTTACTCCTTAATTATAAATTGTTTGTTAGTCTTTAATTTTTAGGCGAAATCGAACAATAGCATTTTTTCCTGTAAATTTTTTCCTAATTGTCGTTTTGCTTATTCAGTAAACTAAAGTGTTCAATATGCTACAAAAATTGCATAAATTCAAGCTTGTAGGTTCAGTTACTTGATAATATTGGATAACTTGTTAGATGGTTTTTTTCTATATCATACCTTTAGAATTTTTCTTCTATCGATCGTATCCTAAAGATGGAAGATTTGTTTAATTATTCAGGAATCATCTTAAATAGATATGTCATGTTTTGTTTGCTTACTCCTCGATTATTAATTGTTTGTTATTCTTCGACTTATAAGCAGGTTCGAACATATCATTTCTGCCGGTTAATTTTGTCTCAATTGTTATTTTGTTTATTCAATAAACTAAAGTGTTTAATATTCTACAAAAATTGCATAAATTTAAGCCTGCAGGTTCAGTGACTTAATAATATTGGATTACTAGTTACCTGGTTTTTTCTATATAGTATTATTAAAATTGTTTCTCTATCGCTGGTATCTTCAAGATGCAGCATTTGTCTAATTATGGAAAAATCATCTCTAATCGATTTATCATGCTTTGTTCGCTTACTCCACAATTATTTTTAGTTAGTTAAACTTTATTTGTAAACAGGTTTCAACAATAACACTGTTTTCAGTTAATTTTTTTAAATGGTTGTTTTTCATATTTAGATATATTAAGTGTTTAATATGCTACAAAAGCTGCATAAATTTAAATTTGCAGGTTCAGGTATTTGATAATATTAGATGATTGGTCAGCTGGTTTTCTTTTCATAATGCTATTAGGAATTTCTCTTCTATCGCGTCTAATTATTGAGCAACCACCTCACATGGATATATCATCTTTTTTTCGCTGACTCAATTATTGTTGTTTAGTTAAACTTCGAATCTTAAACAGGATTCCAACAATAAGATTGTTGACCGTTTAATTTTTTTCTTAAATTGTTGTTTTGCTTATTCAGTAAACCAAAATGTTTAATATGCTACAAAAACTTAATCAATTCAAGCTTGTAAGTTTAGTGATTCGATAATGTTGGATAACTAGTTTGATGGTTTCTTCTGTATGATACTATTAGAATTGTTCTTCTATCGCTGGTTTCTTTATTATGCAGCATTTGTCTAATTATTTAAAAATCATCTCTAATGGATTCATCATGTTTTGTTCTTTCACTTTTCAATTATTGTTGGTTAGTTAAACGTTGATTTTTAAACAGGTTTCATCAATAAGATTTCTGTCCGTTTAATTTTTTTTAAATTGTTGTGTTGCTTATTTAGTAAACTAAAGTGTTTAATATGCTACAAAAACTGCATATATTCAAGCTTGTACGTTCAATGATTTGATAATATTGGATAGCTAGTTAGATGGGTGTCTCTATATAATACTATTAGAAATTTGTTTTCTATCGTGTCTAATTATTGAGGTACTGTCATAAATGGATTTATCATTTGTTGCTTGCTTACTTCTCAATTATTGCTGGTTAGTTAAACTTTGATTCTTAAACAGGTTCCAACAATAACATTGTTTTTTGTTAATTGTTTTATATTGTTGTACAGCTCATTTAATTATACAAAGTGCTTAATATGCTACAAAAGCTGCATAAATTCAAATTTGTAGGTTCAGTGATTCGATAATATAGGATAATTAATAAGACGCTCTTCTCTATTATATGATACTATTCGAAATTTTTCTTTTATCGTGTATAATCATTAAAGAACCATCTCGAGTGGATTTATTATCGCTTATTCGCTTACTCCTTAATTTTTATTGATTAGTTAAACTTTAATTATTAAACAGGTTTCAACAATAACATTTTTCCCGTTAATTTTTTTGTAACTGTTGCTTTGCTTATTCAATAAACTAAAGTGTTTAATATGCTACAAAAACTGTAGGATTTTATCTTGCAGGTTCAGTGATTTGATAATATTAGATATTTGGTCAGATGGTTTTATCTGTATAATACTATTAAAAATTTTGCTTCTATTGTGTCTAATTATGCAGGAACCATCTCGAATCGATTCATTATTTTTTGTTTGCTTACTTCTTAATTATTATTGTTGATTAGTTAAACATTGATTCTTGAATAGCTTCCAATAAGAACATTGTCTTCTGCTTACTTTTTTCTTTAAATTTTTGTTTTGCTTATTCATTTACCTAAAATGTTTAATATGCTACTAAAATTTCATAAATTCAAGCTTGTAGGTTAGTGATTTGATAATGTTGGATAACTAGTTTGATGGTTTCTTCTATATGATACTATTATAATTGTTTTTCTATCGCTGGTATCTTCAATATGCAGCATTTGTCTAATTATTGAAAAATCATCTCTTATGGATTCATCATGTTTTTTTCTCTAATTTTTCAATCATTGTTGGTTAGTTAAACTTTTTTTCTTGAACAGGTTCCAACAATAAGATTTTTGTCTGTTTAGTGTTTTTTTAACTGTTGTTTTGCTTATTAAATAAACCAAAGTGTTTAATATGCTACAAAAACTGCATATATTCAAGCTTGTACGTTCAATGATTTAATAATATTGTAAAGCTAGTTAGATTGGTTTCTCTATATAATACTATTAGAAATTTTGCTTCTATCGTGTCTAATCATTGAGAAACAGTCCTGAATAGATTCATCATCTGTTGTTTGCTTACTCCTCAATTATTGTTAATTAGTTAAACTTTGATTCTCAAACAGGTTCTGACAATAAGATTTTTGTCCGTTTGATTTTTTTTGAATTGTTGTTTTGCTTATTCAATAAACCAAAGTGTTTAATATGCTACAAAAACTGGATAAATTCAAGCTTGTAGATTAAGTGATTCGATAATGTTATTAACTAGTTTTATGGTTTTCTTTGTATCATACTATTAGTGTTGTTTTTCTATCGCTGGTATCTTCAAGATGCAGCATTTGTCCAATCATTGAAAAATCATCTCAAATGAATTTATTATGCTTTGTTCGCTTACTTCGTAATTATTATTAGTTAGTTAAACTCTGATGCTTGAACAGGTTCGCGCAATAAGATTGTTAATCGTTTATTTTGTTGTTTTGCTTATTCAATAAACTGAAGTTTTGAATATACTACAAAGACTGCATAAATTTAAGCTTGTAGGTTCAGTGATTTGATAATATTAGATAATTAGTTAAATGTTTTTCTCTATATAATACTATTAGAAATTTTTCTTCTATCGTGTCTTATTATTGAGGAACCATCTGGAATAGATTCATCATCTGTTGTTTGCTTACTCCTTAATTATTGTTGATTCGTTAAACTTTTATTCTTTAACAGGTTCCAACAATAAGATTGTTGTTCGTTCAGTTTGTTTTTTAATTGTTGTTTTGCTTATTCGATAAACCAAAGTGTTTGATATGCTACAAAAACTGCATATATTCAAGCTTGTACGTTCAATAATTTGATAATATTGGATAGCTATTTAGATGGGTTTTCTATATAATACTATTAGAAATTTTTCTTTTATCGTGTCTTATTATTGAGGAACCGTCTTGAATGGATTCATCATCTGTTGTTTGCTTACTCTTCAATTATTGTTGATTAGTTAAATTTTGATTCTCAAACAGGTTCCATCAATAAGATTGTTGTCCATTTGATTTTTTCTTGAATTGTTGTTTTGCTTATTCAATAAACCAAAATGTTTAATAAGCTGCAAAAACTTTATAAATTTAAACTTGTGGGATTAGTGATTTAATAACTTGTGGGCTTAGTGATTTAATAATGTTGGATAACTAGTTTGATGGTTTCTTCTATATGATACTATTAGAAATGTTCTTCTATTGCTGGTATCTTTAACAGGCAGCATTTGTCTGATCATTGAAAAATTATCTAGAATGCACTTATTATGCTCCGCTTGCTTACTCTTCAATTATTGTTGGTTAGTTAAACTTTGATTTTTTAACAGGTTCCAACAATAACATTGTTTTTCGTTAATTTTTTTACATTGTTGTTTTGCTCATTCAATAAACCAAAGTGTTTAATATGCTACAAAAACTGCATAAATTCAAGCTTGTAGGTTCAGTGATTTGATAATATGGGATAATTAGGTTGACGCTTTTCCCTATTATATGATACTATTAGAAATTTTTCTTTTATCGTGTATAATTATTGAGGAACTATTTCGAATAGATTTATTATCGTTAATTCGCTCACTCCTCAGTTATTCTTGATTAGTTAAACTTTGATTCTTAAACAGGTTTTAACCATAACATTTTTTCCTGTTAATTTTTTCGTAACTGTTGTTTTGCTTATTCAATAAACTAAAGTTTTGAATATACTACAAGAACTGCATAAATTTAAGTTCGTAGGTTCAGTGTTTTGACAATATTGGATGATTGGTAAGATAGTTTTCTCTTCATAAAACTATCAGAAATTTTGCTTCTATTATGTCTAATTATGCAGGAACCATCTCGAATCGACTTATCATTTATCGTTTGCTTACTTCTTAATTATTGTTGATAAAGTAAACTTTGATTTTTAAATAGTTTCGAACAATAACATTGTATTCCGTTTAATTTTCTGTTTTGCTTATTCAATAAAACAAGATGTTTAATAAGCTACAAAAACTTTATAAATCCAAGCTTGCAGGTTTAGTGATTAGATAGTGTTGGATAACTAGTTTGATGGTTCTCTTTATATGCTACTATCAGAATTGTTCTTCTATCGCTGGTTTCTTTAACGTGCAGCATTTGTCTAATTATTGAAAAATCATCTCTTATGGATTTATCATGTTTTGTTTTCTTACTTCTCAATTATTCTTGGTTAGTTAAACTTTGATTTGTTAACAGGTTCCAACAATAACATTTTTTTCTGTTAATTTTTTCGTAACTGTTGCTTTGCTTATTTAATAAACTGAATTGTTTAATATGGTTTGAAAATTGCATAAATTGAAGTTTGTATGTTTAGTGATTTGATAATATGAGATAATTGGTAAGATGGCTTTCTCTATATAATACTATTAGAAATTTTGCTTCTATTGTGTCTGATTATGCAGGAACCATCCCGAAACGATTTATTATCTTTTTTTTGCTTACTGCTCAATGATTGTTGATTAGGTAAACTTTAATTCTCAAACAGGTTTCAACAATAAGATTGTTTTCCGTATTTTTTTAAATGTTGTTTTGCTTATTTTAGAAACTAGAGTGTTTAATATGCTACAAAAACTTGATAGATTCAAGCTTATAAGTTTAGTGATTTGATAATGTTAAATAACTAGTTTGATGGTTTTTTTCTGTATGATACTATTAAAATTGTTCTTCTATCGCTGGTATCTTTAATGTGCGGAATTTGGCTTATTATTAAAAAATCATCTTTTATGGATTTATCATGTTTTGTTCTCTTACTCTCCAATTATTGTTGGTTAGTTAAAATTTGATGCGTAAGCAGGTTCTAGCAATACAATTTTTTCCTGTTAATTTTTTTATTTATTGTTTTCCTTATTTAATAATATAAAGTGTTTAATATGTTACAAAATATGCATAAATGCAATTTTTCAGGTTCAGTGATTTGATAATATTGGATAACTAGTTAGATGGTTTCTTCTATGTGATACTTTCAGAATTTTGTCTTCTATTGCTGGTATCTTTAAGCTGCAGTATCTTTTTAATTATTGAGTAGTTATCGCGATTGGATATATCATGTTTTGTTCGCATACTTCTCAATAATTTATTTTCGGTTTATCTTCCATTTTCAAGCAGTCTCAGCAATAACATTGTTGCCCATTAAACATTTTTGTTTGTTTCTTGTTTTGCTTATTCAATTAAAGTTATTCTAGTTTCTTACGTTTAATATGAATTAAGAATTGAATACCATTGCGTTCACAAATCGATTTGTTTTTGAGATCGAGTGCAGCTGTATTTGTTAGACTTTAAAAGGAAGGAAGGGAGGCGTGCACAGTCCACTGTACCCAAGGGAGAATCGAGGTTGGGAGTTTTACCTTTTTGTTTGTCGAATGATCGCAGCAAGGTCCAAAAGTACTAACATTCGGATAATGGTACATAATGCTCCTACCAACGACTTCCGCAAGTTTGCGGCTTGTAAAGCGTTTTATATTGCGAGCGACCGAACGCGTTTCGTTTGACAAGCGTAAAAAAGAATGTCATCGGACGGCTGCATAAAAGGTAGGGAGTTGTAAATGTAAATGCTAACGCCCTGTAAGGCCACGCGCCTGTCATCGACTCTCCATGTAAGCTCCCTCCCTTTTCAACAAAAGAAAAAAAGAGACAGAGTGAGAAATATTGAGAGGAAAACTTCCTCGAGTCTTCTGCTTGTCAATCTCTTTTCCTAGACATTACATAAACAATACGCTATCCACTTTACGGTTATTGTTTCCTTGTAGGATAGATGTAGAAACTCGTATCTTTCTCTTATACCGGTAATGATCCCTTGTTTCGGTAACGACAGGGACACTGTTTACCTAAAAATTACCTCTGCCCATCATTCTTTTCTTTAAGAGAGACAGACAAGAAACATCCAACGGTTTCTTGACACTTGGGGTTTTCTGAAAAATTCTTGAAAAAATCTTCTTCAAGAGTTTGGAATCTTCTCTGAAAATTTTTCAACATTCAATCAGGGATGGTTATTGACTATCTAAAAGTGTCTTCTTTCCAGTAAAATAAGGTGAAAGCTATTGGTGGTTGATGCTGTGAATAAACGCAAATCTGTTAATCTTTTCAAAACATTTTATTTGGTAAACGCCTTAAACAAAACACCAAACATACAAACATAATAAAATCTCTTCAAATCTTTTGAACTCTGTGAAGATACAATTGCGATAAAAAATAATTTGACTAAAAAAGAATATTCTCTTCGATTCTGTTTCTTTTTTATTTATGTAAAAGATACGAGTATAAGATTTAAAACTTCTTAAAAAATATTAATTGTTTGCATAAGTTAATCCAAAATTAATTAAACTTGCTAATTGCAAGATTTAACGAAATTTAAACTGAGCACGCAAGATAATGATAATTTAATATCCATATATATTTATTTGTTGATTTCTTGACTTTCTCAAGTCATTAATTGTATAAACTGTTGGGCATAATTAGCGAACGCTGAAGTTGAAAGTACCTGCCATAATTAAGTTGAATTTAACTAGTTTTTAATTTTTTTTAACTTGGACGAGAACTTTTAAAGCGATTAGGATGGCTGAAGCGTAACTTTGTAACCTGTCGAACGTTAAAAGCCGGTTTTACTGTTACTGCTTAGGTAGTTTTTAACTCACGCGGTAGGTCAAAGGTCGTCGCGTTCCACGGTAGCCGGTCGTTTCACTGTAATTAAGGACCGCCTAAGCCCTCTTATAACCTCCTTCCAAGGTGCGCTTTGACCATTATCGAACCACGGTAATCTCCACTGATTTCTGGCTAGTAATTTAATAATTGTGACATGATGCCTTTCATTGAAAATTTGCTGTAGAGGAGTGGGCCTAAGCCAAAACTTTTTTTTTTAAAGTCGTTCTTTTATTAAAATAATTCTATATTGACAACGTATTCGGTGTGGTTGAATCGAAAACTTTGTTAGCTACGAAATGTTACTGCTGATTTCGAACTACGATGCTTTGTCGACTGTTAGTATTTTAATTTTTGATATTTTAATTTTAATAATTTAAAATTTTAGATTCCCCAACTGGTCTATCTTGAAGATTTGTAATTAAAGAGCATTTAATTTTAAATTCGTTTCATTTAAAATTATAAAATATTTATTTTTTTGGAATTGTTTAATTTTGTTAATTAACAATTGGAAACTTCGAAGTTTTAAATTGTAATTTTTAAAAATTTCTAACTATTTATTTTTAAACATTTAGAATTGGAAGTTCCATTTTTTGAGCAGTTATAAGTTAAAGCTCTATAATTTGAACGCGTGATTTTTATTTCCGAATTCTTAAAATAAAAAATACTTTAATTTTATTAATTTTCAATTAAGAACTTTGAAATTTTAAAAGTGTATAAATAAAAATTTTTCGATTTGATGATTTCTGAAAATCACAAGTCTTCAATTATAAATATTCCAAATTAAAGGAATTCTGAATGTACATCGTTCAATATTCAAGAGTTATATGTGAAAATTAAAATTTTAAAAATATTTTTAAAACTTTGAAACAATATTGAGATTTCTAAAGATTCCAAATAAACAGTTGCAAACTTCTTTAAGGATTTTGAAATGTTTTAAGATCAAAATTTTTTTGTAATTATTCCAGGGAAAAGTAAAATTGATTTTTTATCTTCAAAAAGTAACTCACAGAAAATATTTTAGAATATTTTAAAACATTTCAAGTGATTTTCTAAAATTTTGTAAAAAAGTAAAAAAATTTAATGCAAAATTTGTCAGTTTTGCAAGATTACAAAAATCCAGACAAAATTAGAATACGTTTTAGATATATTTGAAGTTTATAAAAAGATACAAGAATAATTTCTTAGTTGAAAAGATTCCAAGAAATTTAAAACGAGATGTAGATTTTTTAAGATTTAAGGCACCAAATTCAGAAGCTTTTCAAACATTTTGAAAGGTTTTAAGAGATTAACAAAATTTTCTAAAGATTTCTATCAAGTTTTTAATGATTTTTTATTCTGCAAAATGTATTTCAATAGAATATTCATTATGATTACAAAATATTAAAAAATATTTCCAAAATTGCTAAATAAAAATAAGAAAAATTTAAAGCGGATTTTTTAAATTTTGCAGCACTTCTTCAAACTTTCTGAAAAACTCAAATCAATAAAAAAATGTTTAGATATTTAAAAAAAAAATTTTTTAAATAATTTGAAATTCTCTAGATATTTTTTTAACGTCAGAAATCTTCAAAAATCTATTAAAATTTTTTTCTTGAAACTTAGGAAAGTTGTACTTATATAATTTTAAAGCAAATATTGTTATTGAAAATTCTTTTTTTGTATAAAAATCCTTATTTTGTATAAAGTCTTTTTTTTTTGTTAAAAATGCAACAATTATGTTGCATTTTGTTAACATAATTGTTATGATTTCAAATTATTTGAATTATGCCAATTATTATTCAAATTATGCCTTTTTGGTTTGAAAATTCATCTCTTTGGGTAGAAATTAAATCTTTTTTTTTTTGAAATTTTAACTGTTTGGTTTAAAATAAGAATACTTTTTGAGGATTTAACTTTTGAAGAAAATTAATCTTCTTAATACGAAGTTCATCTTTTTACTTCAGTAATCAACTATTTCTTTGAAAAATCATTTTTTATGTATTAAAATGTTTTTGATTTAAAATTAAAATACCTTTGGATTGAAATATTATCTGTTACATTTTGCGTTAGGAATTTATCTTTTTTGGTTGAAAATTCAACTACTTGGTTGAGAGTTTGAGTACTTTGCTAAAAAGTCATTTTTTTGATTAATCGAAATTTTGGTTTGACATATCTGAAATTTTTAAAAATCTTTTCGAATTTTTTTAAAAAGTCTTAGGAAAATTATATTTATATAGCCACATAACCAATCGATTTTTTTAATTGTACAAAATGTATATTTTTAGTATGTTTCTGAAAGTCTTTCATAAAAATAATTATTTTGAAAAACTGCATTTGTTTCTAGAACTGTTAAATAATATATTTTATCAGCGTGTTATCTTGATGTCTAAGTATTGTCAAAGATGGTAAATTTGCTATTGCTATTTGCTATTTACAATTTTCTATGGCAGAAGCACACCATATCTAATGATGTGTAAACGTACGTGGTCCTCTATTCTGATGATCATCGACAGTAGAATCTTGTTGAACTTCATCTGTACGCATTTAGGTACTAGTAATTTTATTTATGATTATAGTTCAGCTTTTATGCTTGTATGATTGAATTATTTGTATCATATTATATTCTAATTAGCGTCTCGTTTTATTTTTAATGTACACTGAAAAAAATTCCTAAAGTCTCGAAAATTAGCACAGTTTCAAAATATATTTGTTTTCCTTAAGCCTGAGTTGCACTCGAAGGAACGAGTTCTACATACAACAGATTCCTTCCGAGCATCAATAGCTTCAAACAACAAAAGATTTTAGACTAAGCTTGAACAGCCGCTTTGACATCAAACTTTGAATACTAAATTCACTTAAAATTATTTATAAAAGAGCCAATTCTACTTATGAACACTGAATCTACTCCACTTTTTTAAGAATATATACAAATCACACATTAGATATTCATCATTATTAACGAGAGTTGACATGCTAATGAACCTAGGGTTCGTTAAGTAGATGTTATTTGCTCGGTATTGCTTAATCAGCTGTATGCCCACAATGTTATTAGTAAAAAATCTTTAAAATTCCAAATAGATTTAGCTTAACTAGAGCCAGTTGTTGGGTTTAAAGAAAACAATTTCTTCAAGATAAAATCATTTTCATGTTTACGGAAAATGTATTGAGTTTGTTAAGATTGACTAATGAATTAAGAAGAAACTGGTAAACATGTTTTTTTTTAGCAAAATTAATGAAGAATTTAAAAAAAATACATATTTGATCTTTCATTAGGTTTTTTGATTCAGCTAGGAGTATGCAACAGGTTCCTTCTAGGCATTAATGGACTTGAACAACAAAAGATGTTAGACGTTAGCTTAAACAGTCGATTCTACATTAAACTTTGAACACTAAATTCACTTGAAATTGTTTACAAAAGAGCCAATCGTACTTATAATCATGTATCTGCTCTACTTTTGTTCAAAATATATACAAATCACACACTAGATATTCATTATTATTAAGGAGAGTTGCTATGCTAATGAACCTAGGGTTCGTTTACTAGGTTTTACTTGCCTGGTATTGCCTAATCAACTGTATCCCCATGATTTTATTAGTAAAAATTATTAAAATTCTGATTATATTTAGTTTAACTGAAGCCAATTGTTGGTTCTAAAAAAGACAATTTTTTCTTAATAAAATAATTTCATAATATATACAAATCACACACTATATATTCATTATTATCAACGAAAGTTGCAATGCTAATAAACCTAGGGTCGTTTAGTAGGTGTCACTTGCTCAGTTTTGCTTTAACAACTGTATGTCCATAATTTTATTAGTAAAAAAGTCTCGAAATTCCGAATAGATTTAGCTTAACTATAGCCAATTGTTATGTTCAAAGGAAACAATTTCTTTTAGATAAAATCATTCTTATATTTACAGAAAATTCAGATGAGTTTGTAAAGATTGACTAATGAATTGAAAGAAAAACTAGTGAACATACTTTTTAAAACAAAATTGATAAGGAATCAACAAATAACAGAATACATATGTGGTCTTTCATTGGAGTTTTTTTATTCAACTAGGTGTATGAAACAGGTTCCTCCCAGGCATTAATGTACTTGAACAACAAAAGATGTTAGACGTTAGCTTCAGCAATCGTTTCCACATTAAACTTTAGATACTGAATTCACTTGAAATTGTTTATAAGAGAGCTTATTGTAGTAATGATTATAAATCTACTCCACTTTTGTTGAAAATATAGACAAATCACACACTAGATATTCATAATTATTAACAAGAGTTGACATGCTAATAAACCTAGGGTTCGTTTTTTTGAAACAAAATTGATAAAGAATTTCAAAAAAAATACGTATGTGGTCTTTTATCAGGTTTTTTTGATTCAGTTAGGAGTATGCAACAGGTTCCTTCCACGCATCAATGGCCTTGAACAACAAAAGATGTTGGACATTAGCTTGGACGATTGTTTCTACATTAAACTTTGAATACTAAATTCATTTGAAATTGTTTATAAAAGAGCCATTTGTACTTATGATCATGAATCTAGTCCACTGGTATTAAAAATAATTACAAATCACACACTAGATATGCATCATTATTAACGAGAGTTACCATGCTAATTACCTTATGTTTTGTTAATTAGGTGTTACTTGTTTGGTACAGTTTAATGAACTCTATGTCTATGATTTCATAAGTAAAAAATTCTTGTTATTTTAGCTAGGTTAAGATTAAGTAGAGGTTATTGTTGATTTTAATGAACACAATTTTTTTTTAATGAAATCATTTTCATGGTTACGAAAAATTGAGATGAGTTTGAAAAGGTTGACTAATGAATTTGAAAGAAATAAGTAAAAATACTTTTTAAAATGAAATTGATAAAAAATTAACAAATAAATTAATACATACGTGATCTTTCATTATGTCTTTTGATTCAACTAGGAGTATGCCAAGATGTCGTCACAACTACACAAAAGGCACACCCGCATGTATCGCATACTCATCCTAGACTCAGACCTTACGTCAGTTCGCGGCAGAGTTCAAGAGATTTTATGGGCATACACGCCCATAAAGTTGTAGTTGTTATCTGCCTAGAAAAAATTAAATTATTTTCTGCCAGTTTTAAATGGCAAAGGCTCATCGAGGGTCATGAGTATCCGCCTTTTTGCTCGATCGGTAGCAATCGAAATAATTGCAGATGCCGAGGCAGGGAATCATTAGGGTCTGATGATTGAGTTGAGACCATGAGATGAAAGGAATAATTTTCAACTTCTGATGTAAAAAATTCTTCTTGCTGAAAAGGCTAATTTGATGTGCTGCTTTATTAAAGGGAATACGACTTTGTAAGGTCGTTTTAATGGATTTAAATATCTCACCAAGAACATCGAGGATGCGAAAAATTCCGCCAAGTAAAAAGTTGTAAGTATAATCAATATAATTTATCAAATCAAAGTTTTTTTTAATAATGATAAAAGATATTTTAATTTCAATCTTTGTCAAATGGAAAAAATTACTAAAGCTTTGATAAATTTAGAAATTGAGATATATTTTATAATTGGTTGGCAAATTTTTTTCACAAACTATATTGATTGTATTTATAAATTTTTACTGCACTGAATATATAAATAATAAATAAAGAAATTAAAACTACTTAGCACAATTTAATGCATATATTTGTTGTTGATATTAATATTATGTGACTAAATCTTAAAAAATCGATGATTTTGAATGAAATGTACAAAATATCCAAAAATAATATTGAAGAAATGAAATTTCCTGAAAGAAATCAAGAATATCCCCTTTTTTCGATTCTGTAATTGTGTAGTGATAATATTATTTTGGGCTTTTTTTTAAAGATATAACTTTTTATGTTAAAATTCTAACCAATTTGTTAAAAAGTCATCGTTTTCTTCCAAAAATTCAGCAGTTTTTTTACATTTTTTTTTCAAATAGAAAATTTGTCCTTTTTTAATAATAATTTATGTTTTTTTAAAGAAAAGTCATCCTCCTTCATTAAAAATGCATGTTCCTCAATTGAAAATAACACGTGTTTTGCTAAAAAATCGTGTCTTTTCGTATAAAATAAATCTTCTTGGATGAAAATTGTTATGTTTAGGTTAAGGATTTAAATTTTTTTGTAAAAATTTGTCGCTCTAGTTAATTTAACTTTTTTTATTAAGATTGATTAGATTTGGGTAAAAAATTCAATTATTTTCCGAAAATTTAACATTTTGATCAAAAATCTTTTTTTTTTTGAGGAAAATGCACCTAGTTTTGTAGAAAATTCAATCATTTGGTTGAAAATTCATGTATTTTGTTAAAAATTGGTCTTTTCTGGTTAACATTTTTTAATGAAGTTTTTATTGTTCGCTCGAAAATTTAACTATTCTTTTTTAAATTGAACAATTTTTTTTGAAAAGAAATTTTTTTTAGTGGAAAATTCACCTTTTTTTGGTAGAAAATTCAACTATTTGCTTTGCAATTATTGTATTTTGTTAAAAATTGGTCCTTTTTGGCTGTTTCAACATTTTTGATTAAATTTTTTATTATTTGCTTGAAAATTTAACAATTTCTTTCATTAAACAATTTTCTTTAAGAAAAACTATTTTCTTAGTGGAAAATTCACCTTTTTTGGTAGAAAATTTAACTATTTGCTTTGGAATTATTGTATTTTGTTAAAAATTGGTCTTT
>JAUELO010000292.1:1688715-1699361 GCA_032357855.1 Amphibolips quercusostensackenii | reverse complement strand
TCACCTTTTTTGGTAGAAAATTTAACTATTTGCTTTGGAATTACTGTATTTTGTTAAAAATTGGTCTTTGTTGGTTGTTCTAACATTTTTGATTAATTTTTTTATTATTTGTTTGAAAATTTAACTATTTTTTGTAATTAAACAATTTTCTTTTAAAAAAAACCATTGTCTGAGTGGAAAATTCACCTTTTTTGGTAGAAAATTTAACAATTTTTCATATTTGCTTGACAATTCAGTTATTATTTTAAAAACTTAACAATTTTCTTTAAAAAATTATTTTATTGGTGGAATATTCAACTATTTAGTTAGAAATCAATGTACTTTGTTCAAAATTCGTCCTTTTTGGTTATTTACACATTTTTGTCTAAAGTTCTTATTATTTGGTTAAAAATTTAATTATTTTTATGTAAATTTAACAAGTTTCCCAAGAAATCATTTTTTAGATGGTAAATTCAACTATTTTTGTAGAAAATTAAACTATTTGGTTAAAAATTTATGTATTTTGTTAAAAATTTGACTTTTTTGTCTGACTTAACTTTTTTTAATTAAGTTTCTATTATGTGGTTGAAAATTCAAGAATTTTTTAAAAATCATTCATTTTTACAGAAAATTGAACTGTTCTTTTGAAAATTTACCTATTTTGCAAAAAATTTATGGTTTTTGTTGAAAATTCAACAGTTATGTTGAAAAACTTTTTTTTGTGTGTGTAAAATTTAATTGTTCAGTCGAAAATTCACATAAGTTTCAGAAAAATTAACTATTGCTTGAAAAATCGTCTCATATGCTTAAATATTCATTTATTTGGTTGAAAATCACTTTGTTTTTTAAAAATTTTACTATTTGGTAAAAAAAATATTTTTCTTATTTGAAATTTAAGTTTTTATATTGAAAGTTCATCTCTTTAAATAGAAAATCTTGTTTTTTTATTAAAAATCTAATTATATTGTTGATTATGGAATATGTATGCCATATATTTGAAAAACGTAGTTTTTATAAGATTTTAATAATAAAAATAATATTACTGACAGTGTTATTCCAAACAAAAATAAAAGAAACTTTTATTGGCAATTTTTTGAATTGACAAAAAACATTTATTTTAATAATGTTTTTTTGCAATATATTATTTTTTTACTATTTCTCCCGTACAATTTTTGAGAAATAGTTGAATTTTGATAATCTATGGCTTATTTTTCCGGAGAAAACTTTCTGCACAGTTTTGCTGTTTTCAATTTTGATACTAAGTTTTTTTATTGCTAGAGTCATTTAAACAATTTCATGAAAAGAAAAAATATTTTAATCAAGTAACTATATATAAAAATTATGTGCTTATTTTGAAAATTTATTAATTTTCAGACATTTTTTGCAGATTGATTAGAAGCTCAGTAAGAAACAATTCAATTACAAAAATTTTATTAATTACTTTTTTTTAGTTCTTAAACTTTTCTTTAAAAATTTATATTTTTTTTATTTTAAAGTATGACGCATTATATCATTTTAATTTTCAAATTCATAGAAAACTTGTTTTTCCAGATGCATGTTTTTTGTCACGTCAACTACATTAAGAATTTAAAACCTTTAATATGGTTACTATTTCAATATGGTACCTAGATTAATAGTATCTAAAAGATTCCTCTATTTTTATACAAAGTACTTTATGTTTTCCCTTTTTCAAAATCACTTTGCTGTAAAGTCTTTTTTATTGTAGCTTTATACGTTTTTCATTTTGCAATTTACTTAACACACGGATCTTAAATTTACAGTCGAGAAAACCGTCCGCGATATATTTTTCTATGACAGCAAACTAATTTGCTCTCGCCGCTATTACTTTTATATCGCTAAGTTAAATATATAAATATGTGCGGACTTTTTTGATTTCGCGACATGCTAACAAAAACGTCAAGTTTTAATCGAGTATCTGTGCACGTTTAGAGTTGAAGTATGGGGTACAAGGCTAAACGTACATATCCACACATGTACATACATGTACACATATACACACGTATATACACATATGCACACGTATAAACACATATACGCACATATACACTCATATACACACATATATACTCATATTCACACATATGCACACGTAAAAACACATATACACAAATATATGTATTTTACCGGCGTGACCATGGTAAAAGCATAATAAGCCCCTGAAAAGCGTGTGTGAGGTTTTCTCTCTATTCCGATCACGATCGATTGCTGATTACGGCGATCGCTTCTAGAATTGTTTCTGTGAGTAAAAATGTCACTCGGGCGGGTTTACTTCTGATCCTTCGAGCAAGTATTCATTCCTTTGAGGAAACAGTGTATAAATTTAACCTGAACTTGCACAGAATTGGCATTCTACGCAAAACAATGAGCAACACGTTGACTAACGGATAAGGCTATAAACGTGTCTTAAGGCGCAAATCTACAAGCGTCTCGTCTCTTCCTTAAGGTGGAAAGATAGGCGTAATTAATCTTTATGAGGCTAATTATCGAGAAACGACCTTATAGGAAGATCCATGGAAAGTCTGTGGGGTTTGCGGCTTCTATAGAACTGACAATTTCTTTATCTTCATGAGTAGCGCCTACACGAGTATCCCATTTTGAAGCAGTTTGGAGATCAGTAGTAATACTTTACACTGGTAGACAAAATTTTAACCACATAAGTTTGAGGTTTATTAAACTACTGTTGTTTAATGAATTTTTAAACAAAAGACTTTGCATCTTCACCAGAATACACAGAAAAAATAGATGTGGAAACGCATATATTAGCATGAGATAGTGACACGAAACATACAAATGTTGGCGCCTTACATCTGATATCCTTCCGAGATGCTAGGTGTAAGAATATTATGATGGTTAACTAAAATTTTGTGATCTTATACTAAAACTTCGAAGATGTTAATGTTATTGTTCGGATGCAGGAAAATACTGCTCCTCTGTCGTTGATGGATAAAGCTTATAATCAATGTTTCGCGTCGTATTTAAACATGTGTAAAAATGATGATTATTAATTTTTTGGTAACAGGATACTAATCCTAATGCTGTAGTTTGTTTGAATAGAGCAAAATTATTGATAAAGGTGCTGTCGGAAAACTCAAAAATAGCCCAAAAATGGTGACGGATTTTCTGGACGACCCCTTATTCATATATTTCTTCTTTGATTCTCTGTTATCTTTATGTGGGGATGTAGCAACGACTATTTTTGATAGGCTACTTATTTTTCCTTTTTAAACTTTTAACCTGTTTATTCCATTAGTAGACGTTATCTGAATGTATTAGGCTACGTGCAAATATGCGTCTACCTCAGTTCGGTAATATCACTTCACTCCCTGATTAGGAAGTCCCTTTCATGTCGGCGCATATTGCGACGGACAGAATAAATGTTTGTCTTTTATGGTAAAACCTGAAGCAGATATGCATATGCAGCTCAAGATCAGTATACGACAACATGTTCTGTTTTTGACATTGCTGTTGATTCTTGATACTCTACATTATTTCCTTTTAGGATTTAAATAACTTTTATGTACTACTTGCACTTGTTTAGTAGTATGAAATATTTTATGATATAGAATTTTGATATTGTGTTATCGGCTAGCGTAGTGAAATAGTTTTTTGTAAAAAGAATGACGGTTTTTTATTGATTATAGCCTAAATCAAAATAGTTATAGTCTTCAGTTGTAAAAATAATTCCTACTTATCAACAAAATGTGCAATTAGAATGAAAGCGTTGCGTATCTTTTTTATCCAATTTTGAGACCGAATTCATCATCTAGTATTAACTATATGTAATATTAATAGAATTGCTTTTTTTATGTTTCAGGTGAGTTAAACTTTGCATTCATTCTGGAGATTCTGTGAGTTTTACCTCTTTAATCTTATTTAGAATTTGTTTCATCAGAGATAAAAAAATTAATTTCAGGGTAGTAAATATCGTTTGATTTAACGTCCCGGAAACAACAATGGTATTATAAAAGAAAAAAATCTTACTGTTCCGACATTATCCAGATCATGTTGAATGGTCTGGATGAAGTCAAGGCACAAAAGGATTTTTTTTTAATGATGCTGTTGCTCTGTTATATTTATGATTATTTACAAAAAACTAGTTTGAAGCAAGTATTTTGGAAAAGAACAACGGCATTAAAAAATGAAAAATCCTTTTCATTTTTCATACCATTGTTTTGTTACATTTTTGATTGATCATGAGAAACCGGTTCAAAGCAGGTAGTCCGGAAAAGAACAATTGTATTATGAGAGAAAACAACCTTGTTGTTTTAACTGTATCCAGACCATTTTGATTTTTTTTAACTTTACTTAAAGCATTCAAAATGTTCTTTTATGATGCCATTGTTTTTTAAGTTTTCTGATCAATCATGTGAAACAGGTCTAGAGTAGGTAGACCATGAAACAATAATAGTTTTATAAAAAAAAGAAATTATTTTCATTCCTACTTCGTCCAGATTGTTATATCTTTCTGCTTAAACCTTATCCAGACCATTAAAAATATTCCTTTGTCATACCATTGTTTTGTTTGATTTGTATGAAATCATAAGAAATAGGTTCAGAGCGGTTAGTGTGGAAAATAACAATAGTATTTTGCAAGGAAAAGTCCCTTTTGATTTAACTTAATCTAGACCATTTTCAAGGATATGTATAAAGTGTAAACAAAAAGTTTTTTTTCTCTCATAATACCGTTGTTTTGTTCGATTTTTGATTAATCATGAGAAACAGGTTCAGAGCAGGTAGTCCAGAAACAACAATGGTATTACAAAAATAACAACCTTGTTGTTTTGCCTGCATCTAAACCATTTGAATCTTTTTATTTAACTTTATCTAGACCATTTAAAATAGTATTCCATAATGCTATTGTTTTGATAGGCTTGTTTGTAATAATGAGACATAGGTTCAGAGCGGTCAATCTGGAAAAGAGCAACAATAGTATTTAAAAGGATAAAATCCATTTTGTTCAACTTAATCGAGATTGTTTTAAAGAGTACAGATGAAGTTAAAACAAAAAGGATTTGTTCTTGTAAAATACCATTGTTTTGTTAGATTTTTGAATAATCATAAAAACAGGTTTAGAGCAGGGACTTCGGGAAAGAGCAATGATGTTATTAAAGAAAAAACCGTTCTTGCTTTAATTTCATACAGACGATTTTCAAATTCTTACACTTAAAAATGGTCTGGAAAAGCTCGGGACAAAAGGGTTTTTTATTTCATAATACCATTATTTTGTTTAATTTTCGATTAATCATGAGAAACAGGTTCAGAACAGGTAGTGCGAAAACAATAATGGTATTACAGAAAGAACAACCTTGTTGTTTTGACTGCATCCAGAACATTCGAATCTGTTTACTTGACTTTATCCAGACTATTTGAAATGGTATTTTATAATGCTATTGTTTTGTTAGGTTTGTGTGTAATAATCAGACATAGGTAGACATAGATAATCCGAAAAATAACAATAGTATTTAAAGAGAATCCCTTTTGGTTCAATTAAATCGATAACATTTGAAAGAGTATAGATAGAACTTGAAACAAAAAGGATTTAATTTTGTGTAATACCATTGTTTCTTTAGCTTTTCAAATAATTATAAAAACAGATTTAATGCAGGGAGTTCGGGAAAGAGCAGTTATGTTATAAACGGAAAAACACTTCTTGTTTTGACTTTATCTAGACTATTTTCAAATTTTGACCTTTCAAAATGGTCTGTAAGTAGTCGTAATAAAAAGAAGTTTTATTTTATAATACTAGTGTTTTTTTCAATTTTAGATTAATCATCAGAAACACATTCAGAGCAGGAAGTCCGGGAAAGATCAGTGATATTGTGAATGGAAAAACCCTTTTTGCTTTCTCTTTTTTTGGACAATTTTCAAATTCTTACCATCAAAAATGGTCCACATGAGGTAAAAACAAAAAGGTTTTTTTTTTAATAACACCATTGTTTTGTCAGATTTTTGATTAATCATGAGAAACACATTTAGAGCAGGTAGTCCAGGAAAGAACAATGACATTAAGAACGAAAAAACCCTTTTTGCTTTCTCTTCTTTCGGACCATTTTTAAATTCTCACCATACAAAATAGTCTACATGAGGTCGAAAAAAAAGGCTTTTTTCTTTTTTGATACCATTGTTTTATTTGATTTTTGATTAATCATGAAAAACATATTCAGAGCAGGGAGTCCGAGAAAGAACAATGACATTGTGAACGTAAAATCCCTTCTTGCTTTTTCTTCATACGGACCATTTTCAAATTTTTACTATCAAAAACGGTCTACATGAAGTCAAAAAAAAGTTTTTTTTCTTTTATGATACTATTTTTTTATTATATTTCTAATTAATTATGAGGAACACATTCAGAGCAGGTAGTCCGGAAAAGAACAATGACATTATGAAAGGAAAATCCCTTCTTGCTTTCTCTATATCCGGACTATTTTCAAATTCTTACCATCAAAAAAAGTCAAAAAGGTTTTTTTTAATAATACCATTGTTATATTAGATTTTTGATTAATCATGAGAAACACATTCAGAGCAAGGAGTCCGGGAAAGAACAATGACATTGTGAACGGAAAATCCCTTCTTGCTTTTTCTTCATACGGACCATTTTTAAATTCTCACCATTAAAAGTGGTCTACATGAGGTCAAAACAAAAAGGTTTTTTGTATGATACAATTGTTTTATTAGATTTTTGTTTAATCATGAGAAACACATTCAGAGCAGGGAGTCCGGGAAAGAACAGTGACATTATGAACGGAAAACCCCTTCTTTCTTTCTCTTCATCCAGACCATTTTCAAAACCCGACCCTTTAAAATGGTCTGGATGAGGTCGTTACAAAAGGTTTTTTTAAAACTTTCATAATACTATTGTTTTGTTTGGTTTTTGATTTAACATGAACAGGTTTAGAGCAGGCAGTCCGGTGATAACAATGGTATTATAAAAGAAACAACCTCCTTGCTTCGACTGCATCCAGAACATTTGAATCTTTTTACTTAACTTTATCAAGACCATCTAAAATAATATTTTTATATTGCTATTGTTTTGTTAGGTTTATGTGCAATAATAAGACATAGGTTCAGAGCGGTTCATCAGGAAAAGAAAACAATAGTATTTAAAAGGAAAAAATCTCTTTTGCTTCAACTTAATTGAAAACATTTTAAAAAGTATAAATAACCTTAAAACAAAAAGGATTTGTTCTTGTATAATACAATTGTTTTGTTAGATTTTTTAATAATTATAAAAACAGATTTAGAGCAGGTAGTTCGGGAAAGAGCAATAATGTTATAAACGGAAAAACACTTCTTGTTTTGACTTCATGCAGACTATTTTCGAATTCTAACCCTTTAAAATGGCTTGGATGTGGTCGTAACAAAAGGGGTTTTTTTCTTTTATAAAACTATTGCTTTGTTCGATTTTTTATTAATCATCAGAAACACATTCAGAGCAGGCAGTCCGGAAAAGAACAGTGACATTGTGAACGGAAAAACCCTTTTTGCTTTCTCTTCTTTTGGACAATTTTCAAATTCTTGCCATCAAAAATAGTCTTCATGAGGTCGAAACAAAAAAAACAATTTTCTTTTATGATACTATTGTTTTAGTAGATTTTTGATTTATTGTCAAAAACACATTCAGAGCAGGTAGTCCGGAAAAGAACAATGACATTATGAATGGAAAATCTCTTCTTGCATTCTCTTCATACAGACCATTTTCAAATTCTTACCATCAAAAATGGTCTACATGAGGTCGAAACAAAAAGTTTCTTTTCTTCCATGATACAATTGTTTTATTAGATTTTTGATTTTTTGTAAAAAACACATTCAGAGCAGGGATTCCGGGAAAGAACAGTGACATTATGAACGGAAAAACCCTTCTTGGTTCCTCTTCCTCCAGAGCCTTTTTAAATTCTCACAGTCGAAAATGGTCTACATAAGGTCAAAACAGAAAGGTTTTTTTCCTTTTATGATACCATTATTTTATTAGATTTTTGATTAATCATGAGAAACACATTCAGAGCAGGTAGTCCGGGAAAGAACAATGACATTATGAACGGAAAACCCCTTCTTGCTTTTTCTTCTTACGGACCATTTTAAAATTCTTACTATAAAAAAATGGTCTACATGAAGTCGAAACAAAAAGGTTCTTTTCTTCCATGATACCATTGTTTTATTAGATTTTTGATTTTTTGTGAAAAACACATTCAGAGCAAGTATTCTGGGAAAGAACAGTGACATTATGAACGGAAAAACCCTTCTTGGTTCCTCTTCATCCAGAGCCTTTTTAAATTCTTACCGTCGAAAATGGTCTACATAAGGTCAAAACAAAAAGGTTTTTTTCTTTTATGGTACCATTATTTTATTAGATTTTTGATTAATTATGAGAAACACATTTAGAGCAGGTAGTCCGGGAAAGAACAATGACATTGTGAACGGAAAATCCCTTCTTGCTTTTTCTTCATACAGACCATTTTCAAATTCTTACCATCAAAAGTGTTCTGCATTAGGTCGAAACAAAAAGGTTTTTGCTTTTATGATACTATTGTTTTATAAGATTTTTGATAAATCATGAAAAGCAGGTTCCAAGCAGGTAGCGCTAGGATGGAAGAATATTATAGTTACGACTCTTGAGAGTTAAAGTACTTTTTAAAGCAGCGTCCAATATGTCAAACTACTCATAATATTTCATACATGGCAGAAGTTATGCCCTAATTGTAGCACAATTTAATGATAGCATAACAGTTTTATAGCTCGTCTCGAAATGCTGTTTTTATGAGCCCTTCGCCTATTTCTGCAACTTTTACAAAATAGTGGTTAAGTTTTTTAAAAATTTTTCTGTCTAGAATGGGGTTATATGTCTAAAGAAGAAACGCACGTTGCCGTTAATACACAAAAGAAAGAATTTTAAAAAGACTATATTATACGACTCAAATGGCTGTTCTCGATTAAAGTAATCTGCCTGGAATTCAATATGCGATACGTGTTGCTATTCAAAGCGGGTTGTAAAACGTCGCGGTGTTTCCAACCTTGATTCGCACGGAATGCCAGATAACATTGTATTAATTCGCGAGTATGTACTCCAAGTGCTATTCCTCGTTTTCTTCACACTCTCATACTCCTAAGTAGTAATGATTCAAAGGGAAAGATTTTTTCTCGTAGGGTTGTCCCCTCGCTAATAGAAATAGATATCAGGATTCTCAAAGGTATGGGAACTAAAGGAGAATTCTGAGATGAAATTCCAAAGATGTAAATTACCCTCCATCTGCTTAATTATTTACTTATTTACTTTTAATTGATTCTAATTAATATTGAGTAGGTAATTTGTAATTGCGGCTTTTAATCAGACGTACAATTGGACTAATTGGTAATTCCACTAATGGTGAATTCAGTTTGATTAAAAAGAGTTATAAACATCATTTTTCTTTCTCCGACTTTAATCGACTATTTAAAAAGTGATACGGTACTTTAATTAGCTTTTTTTAAAAATAAAATATTACACCCGAAAGCAACCAATCTCCTTAATAAGTTATCGACCCCTCAGGTACGGGGGCAATTATGAGCATATAAGGGCATTGATTTGCAACGGTGCACAGTGGGGCAAAAAAAGTACCCATGGAAAAATCAATGTTTAGGTTACACAATTCATGCGATTTAAACGTTTTTTTTCTCTAAAATTTTTTTTTAGGTTTTGAAAAGATTTGTGGTGTTAGATTTTTTGAATTATTTAAAAGCTTGTTATTAAACAACAAAGTTAAAATTTTTTTTAACTTTTCCCAAGTGCTGTTTTTTTTAAGACTTTATTAATAACCAAAATTCATTTTTTGAAATTGTCAATGATTTTTTTTCTAATTACCCAAAAATACGAATTTTTAACAAAAAAGCTTAGTTTTTTAACTAAAAGTCGAACTTCCAGAAAAATTTATGTTTTAAGCGGAAAAAGACAGATTTTTAACAAAAATCTTTAAATATGAAAAAAAAAAGAATTTTTTACGAAAAATTTTAATTTTCGATTAAAGAAGATTTTGCAGTCAAGAACTATAAGAAATTCAAAAAAATGTTGTAACTCTTAAGTCAAGAAGACGATTTTCTTTAAAAAGGTTGAATTTTCAATTTCAAAATATGAATTTTCAACAATAGTGTCAAGTTTTATTAAATTATTAAATTTTATAAACAAAAATACGCCTCTTCCGAAAAACAGATTAATTTTGAACCAAAAATGTCATTCCCAAGCAAACTGTTGAATTTTAAATGAAATAATTGAATTTTCACCCTACAAGGTTAAATGTCTAAACCAAAGAGACGAATTTTTAACAAGTCAGTTAAATTTTTAACCCGAAAATATGAATTTCTAACAAAAAAGTTCATTTTGGATCTAACAATTAAATTTTTAACAAAATAGTTAAGTTTTTTCAATAAATTTTTAAGAAAAAACTTGAATTTTCAACCCTCTAAATTGAAATTCAAACCAAAACTACAATTACTTTATAGCTTTACCTCAAACTGTTCAAATCATGCATTTGTTTATAATTATTGTTGATTAATTTTAAAGATTATATCAGATGATGAAAATACATCAGTGTGTATCACAGGCAATGAGATTCAAAGACAACCGTAAGAAAATACGGTTCATTTCTGCCTAAAACTGTTCAAATCATGCATTTGTT
>JAUELO010000292.1:1669057-1681030 GCA_032357855.1 Amphibolips quercusostensackenii | reverse complement strand
TTGCTGGCCGGTTTCCCGTGATAATGCGCCTTTCTCTCGGTTGGGCTATACAGACATTGGATCCTCTCGAGAAACAGACTAGTAATTATGGAAACAGGTGTCTGACACTCTGTCACAATCCGATTACTTCTCAGTATGTTGTATGCATTTCCGTACTGGCAGTATTCTTCAGACTTAAGACCACAGACATATTATCTTATACAACAAACATGTATTGTGCTACGTGAAAATATCCTTCAATGTCGACATTAAATATTAAAGAGAAAGAAAATTTTTGTTGCGATTTCATCCAGACGTTTTTCATACTTGATTTTATACTTATGTTTTCATACCTAAAAACTAATTTCTATTGCAATAGGTTGTCCTAGTATCATCCTCTAATTGAATCCGAAAATAATAATTTCGACCAAGTTTTCGGGTCAGTTCCATACTTATTGTATCAACATTATCATTTTTATCATCATACTATATTATTAGCGAGCGCACTTTTAGTATATCGCCGATCCTTAAAATAATCAGATTTTCTTATAAGGCGTCTTAAATTAAAGGTCTTGACGTCTCGAAGTGCACAACAAAATCAAATTTTTTGCCTAAGGCTGTAGTTTTTTGTTATCATTTATAAAAAATAAGGAAAATGAGAAAATTTTTACTTTTTCAGGTCACTATGCTGGAATCTTTCCTTTTAGTTTGAAAGACTTTGAACACAGCTAAAATTAAAGGTCTTATTTTGTAGATGTATATTAAAGAATACAATTTTTTGCAGTAATTTTTTTATGTTATGTTTTCTTTGTTATAGTAATGTCTTTTCGTAATCAATGCATGCAAAATAAGATAAATAAAGAAATTTCGTTTTTTAGACCACTATATGCTGGAAGCTTTTCTATTAGTCTAATTCTTTCCGGGATGGCTTGAATTAAAGTTCTTGACCTGTGGAAGTGCACAATAAAATAAAATTTTGTATGTTAGGCTGTGGCTTTTGTGTTATCATTTGTAAAAATTAAGAAAAATGAGTAAATTTTGTGTTTGAAATACTATGCTGGAAACTTTTCTATTAGTTTAAAAGACTTTGAAGACGGCTAAATTTGAAGGTCTTAGTTTGTAGATGTTGATTTAAAAATAAATTTTTTTGGAGTAATTTCTTTATGTTATGTTTTCGTTGGTTTACTCATGTCTTTTTGTTACCAGAGGATGCAAAATAGGATACGTAAAGAAATTTTGTTTGTTAGACTACTATATGCTGAAAGCTTTTTTATTCATCCAATTGTTTTTTGGTATTGTGTAAATTAAAGTTCTTAACATGCACAAGTGCAAAAAAAAATAAAATTTGGTTTGTTAGGTTACAGTTTTTTTGATCTCATTTGTGAAAAATAGGACAAATAAGGGAATTTCGTTTTTTTAGATCACTATGCTGGAAACTTTTCTTTTTGATCAAAAGTCTTAGAAGACGGATAAAATTGAAGGTCTTTGTTTATAGATGTTCATTAGAGAATAAAATTTTTGGATAGTGATTTCGTTACCTTACGTTTTTTTTTGTATAGTAATGTCTTTTTGTTAACACGAGATGTAAAATAGAATTCGTGAAGAAATTTTGTTTGTTACACCATCATATGCTGGAAGCTTTTCTATTAGTCAAATTTTTTTCGGGATGGCTCAAATTGAAGTTCTTGATCTGTAGAAGTGCAAAACACAATAACATTTTCTATGTTAGGCTATAGTTTTTTGTTTATTATTCGTAAAAAATGATGAAAATAAGCAAATTTAGTTTTTTAAGTACTATGCTAGAAACTTTCCTTTTAGTTCAGAAGTCTTTGAAAACGGCTGAAATTGAAGGTCCTAATTTGCAGATGTTCATTCAAGGATAAGACTGTTTGTAGTAATTTCTTCATAATATGTTTTCGTTAGTATGGTAATGTCTTTTTGTTAAAAGAGGATGCAAAATAGGATACGAGAAGAAATTTGTTTGTTAGACTTCTATATGCTGGAAGCTTTTCTATTCGTCCAATTTTTTTTTTAATGTGTAAATTGAAGTTCTTAACATGTAAAAGTGCAAAAAAAAATTATATTTGGTATGTTAGGGTATAGTTTTTTTGATATCATAAGACTAATAAGGAAGTTTTGTTTCTTTAGATTACTATGCTGGAAACTTTCCTTTTTGATCAAAAGTCTTGAAAGACGGCTAAAATTAAAGGTCTTTGTTTGTAGGTGTTCATTAGAGAATACAATTTTTATATAGTAATTTCCTTACCTTATATTTTCTTTGGTATAGTAAAGCCTTTTTGTTAACACGGGATGTAAAATAGAATACGTGAAGAAATTTTGTTTGTTACACCATCATATGCTGGAAGCTTTTTTATTAGTCCAAATTTTTTCGGGATGGCTTAAATTGAAGTTCTTGATCTGTAGAAGTGCAAAACACAATAAAATTTTATATGTTAGGCTATGATTTTTTTGTCATGATTTGTAAAAAATAATAAAAATGAGTAAATTTAGTTTTTTAAGTGCTATGCTGGAAACTTTCCTTTTAGTTCAAAAGTCTTTGAAAACGGCTGAAATTGAAGGTCTTCATTTGCAGATGCTTGTTCAAGGATAAAATTGTTTGTAGTGATTTCTTCGAATTATGTTTTCGTTGGTATAGTAATGTCTTTTTCTCAACAAAGGATGCAAAATAAGATACGTGAAGAAATTTTGTTTGTTACATCATCATATGCTAGAAGCTTTTCTATTAGTCCAATTTTTTTGGGATGGCTCGAATTGAAGTTATTGATCTGTAGATGTGCAAAACAGAATACAATTTTGTATGTTAGGCTGTAGTTTTTTTGTTATTAATTGTAAAAGATAAGAAAGATGAAAAAATTTGTTTCTTCCAGATCACTAAGCTGGAATCTCTCCTTTAAATCCTTGATGACAGCTTAATATTGAAGGTCTTGGTTCATAGATATTCATTAGAAAATAACATTTTCGTATAGTACTTTCTTTGCCTTATGTTTTGATTGTTATAGTAATCTCTTTTTGTTATTAATTTATGCAAAATAAGATAAATAAAAAAATTTATTTTTTTAGATCACTATATGCTGGAAGCTTTTCTATTTGTCCAATTTCGTTCAGGATTGTTTAAATTGAAGTTCTTAACATGTAAAAGTGCAAAACAAAATAAAATTTTGTATTTTAGGCTACAGTTTTTTTTTGTTATTACTTGTGAAACATGAGACAAATGAATTTTGTAGATCACTGTACTGGAATCTCTTCTATTGTTCGGATTTTTTCGACAATGGCTCAAATTGAAGGTTTTGACATTTGGAAATACACAACAAAATAAAATTTGCCATAATAAGCTGTAGTTTTTTTATCATTTGTAAAAGAATACAAAAAAATAAAGAAATTTTGCTTTTAAGATGTTTATGCTAGAATCCTCTTTTTTCGGTCTCATGTTTTCCGAAGATAGCTCAAATTAATGATATATACATTTAGAGGTGCATTATGAAACAAAATTTACTATGTTAAGCTTTAGTTTTTTTATTACCAGGTGTTAAATAGTGAGAAAAGTGAAGAAATTTCATTTTCTTAAATGAGTATGCTGAAATCTTTTTTTCTAGTTCAAAAGTCTTCAAAGATGGCTATCATTGAAGATCTTAGCATTTAGGCTTGAATTGATGATCCTGACATGTAGATAAGCATTGCAGAATAAAATTTTCTATGCGATTGTATAACTCTTTTTGTTAGTTGTTAAAGAATAAAAATAAATGAGGAAAGTTTGTTGTTTTGATTACTATGCTGGAACCTATCTTTTAGTTTCAGAGTCTTCGAAGATGGCTAAAACTGCAATTCTTGGTATATATATGTTCATGAAAATATCAAATGCGCGATGTTACAGTGATGTCTTTTTGTTATCCGTGGGTTCAGGATTAGAAAAAATGAGAAAATTTTTTTTTAGACCACTATGCTGGAATCCTTTTTAGTCTTTAGATTGTCTTTGGACATCTATGAAATTGTCTAATTTTTTTGCAGGTCTCCCTGTTATCTTAAGTGTTATAAAATGCAGATGAATATTTCTTATAGCTCAATATATGAGCCGAGTTGAGTTTTCAGAAAATGCAGGATCACTGTAAAAATTTAAAAATTGTAACGAGAGAAGCGCAAGAAAAATAATTTATTAACTTTAGGCTATCTGATGAGTGTTTCCTTTTTTGATACCACTGTTGTTTACCGCATCATTCATTTTAATAAATACACATTTATAAAAAATATTGAATGAAGAATAGAAAGCTGAGTTTGATGAAGAACCATAATTTTAAGGTGCAGACCATTTTCCTTATACGCTGCTGTTGTCATTTAATTTATTAATTATCCTTGTATAATTCTGATAAATATTCTTCCTCCAATCATTCTTTCTCTTCGTTCAGAAATGCAAATTCAGATAAATTTATTCATGAAAATTCTTAATCGATGTAATTTTACGGCCTTTGAAATCCAAGAAATACATCACAGTTGTGCAAAAATGCATTCTTATTCGTGAAGCCGGAATTAAACAACAGTAAATCCGTTTAGAGCGACGTAGCGGAATAGAGAAGAGAGTTGCAAATTATTGTCGTATGTCACGATTAGCAACTTGAAGCGGTACTTTATTTGGCGTAAATTATCTGAGGTGCTAATAATCGTACCTATACTACATTATCGATCGTTACTTTTGTTTTAGTTATAATAAAACGACGCAGTCGCCTATAAGTTCAGGCCTCAGGAAACATAAAACGGATTGTAAAAGGGATAGTGCTGTAATTATATAGCGACGCTTAAATAGGTTCATAAATTATTTGGTTTATTACATTATATTAGTAGCTAATCAAAAGGTAATCATTATTCACAATGATGCGTATAATGAAAATATTCTTCAAGTAATAATAGGTCGGTGACACAAAAAATATTTAATTTAAATTTCGCAAGAGAGTAGAGGAAATCTTTATAATTTCCTTTACGTCTAGGATTGCTAATCATTAACTAAGAGGTAATTTCCTCTACTTGAGAGTAATTTTATTGTTAATTTAAAACGTTCTTTAGGGTACAGCAGGTCAGGGTTAACCTGGAAGTCAAAGAAAAGTCGGGGAATTTTGTTGGCCAGAGAAATGTAGGCAAAAGTCAAGGATTTTGAAAAAATTTTTGCAAACATCAGGGAATTTATATAAGACGCTGTTGTAAATCAAGGGTGATATATTTGAAATTTATAAATTGACACATAAGAACTTTTTATTTTATTTCTAGTGTTCTATGTTAACCCGAATCCGCCCATTTTTTTTTTTTAGATATCGTGCAACGTTAAGGGGTTGTTACCTGACTACTAAACTGCCTTAAAAAATTCTGGGTGTAGTGCAGCTTTTGCTTTCCGAGATAAAGGGCGTACCATTTATGGTGCTGTGGGCGGATGCTCAAAGAACGGCAGGAACGTGATTTTCGTTTTACGTGTGAAGCGTATCATGTACGGTACTGTGGGCGGATTCGGATTGAAAATATCACAAAAATGAAATTCTAGTTTTTGAATATCAATGTAAAAGGGACAGTGCTGTAATTATATAGCGACGCTTGAATTGGTTCATAAATTATTTGGTTAATTATATTATATTAGTAGCTAATCAAAAGTTAATCATTATCCACAATAATGCATCTAATGAAAATATTCTTTCAAGTAATAATAGGTCTACCTAAGAGTAGTTTAATTGTTAATTTTAAACTTTTTTCAGGGTACGGTAGGTCAGGGAACACCTGGAAGTTAAGAAAAAGTCGGAAAATTTTATTGGTCAGAAATTTAGAAAAAAGTCAAGAATGAAAAAAAAATTGTTGCAAATATCAGGGAATTTCTATAAGACGCACTCGTAAACTACAGTTAAGGTTAATATATTTAAAATTTATAAATTGTCACATAAAAACTTTTTACTTGATTTGTTAAGTGTTCTATGTTAACCCGAATCCGCCCAGTTTTTTTTTTTAGATATCGCTGCGTAACGTTAAGGAGTTGTTACCTGACTGCTGTGGGCGGATGCTCAAAGAACGGCAGCAAACTATTCTTTCGAAATTTAATTTTTTTTTGGTTTGAAAATTACACTCTTCTGGTAGAAATTGAATCTCTTTGGCTAAAAATTGAACTTTTTGTTAAAAGTTTCTTGTGGATTCAATAATTTTGTTCGAAAATGCATTTTTTTGTTGTTGGATTCAACTGTTTTTTAATTAATATGTAAATATTTTTGTTTTAAATATCTACTATCACGCTATTTCTTAGGAATTCTTCTTTTTATATAAAAAATTGATTTACATAATTTGAAGTTTGAAAACATTTTGTTAAAAAATAGTTTTTTGCTAAAATATTGTTTGCGGGTGAAAATTGATTTTTTTAAACTAAAAATACAACTACTCGTACTTCTATCAATTTAAACTACCTTTTAAAAAATTATTTTTCCGGTGAAGCTTCTTTTTTTGGCCTAAAAATTTAGCTATTGTGTTGAAATATGGTTTTTTAACAAAACTATTTTTTTAAACTAAAAATCAAACTGTTCCATTTTTTATTGTTAATTCATCTTCCTTATTTAATAATTCAACAATTTGGTTGGAAATTCACGTGATTTGTTAAAAATTCGTAGTTTAGTAGGAAATTATGATTTATGCTGCAAAAATTTTTTTTTTGAAGAAAAACTATTTTCTTTAAAATTTATGTTTTTTGTTAAAAGTTCATATTATTTGGTATAATTGTTTGATAGATATTTCCTCCTCTTTGTTTCAAAATGCAACTGTATGTTTAAAAATTGAATTTTGTATTACAAATTTAACTATTTTACAAATTTCTGTTTATTTAAAAGTACAAGAGTTTGTGTGAATATTTTTTTTATTCTTAAATATCTAATTTTAAGTCGTTAACAGTTTTTTTTGTTGGGAAAATTGAACTGTCTCGTTGGAAATTCGTTTTTTCATGAAAAATTATTAAGTGCGAGTTTCTTGTTGTTGTTGATTCGTTATTTTATTCAAAAATTCATCTCTTCAGTTGCAAAATTCAAACATTATGTTGAAAATTTATTTTTTATCGTTAAATTAGTTTTACTGAAAATTTGGCTTTAATATTTTTAATCTTTTTTGTTTAAACTGTTGTAAATATATTGCCTAAACTTTCAATCTTTTTTGTTTAAAAAATCGACTATTTGATAAAAAATTCATTTTCATTTGGCTATAAATCCAATCTATTGTGAAATATTTTATCCGTTTCTTGAAAATTAAAGTATTTTGTTTAAAAGTGATCTTTTTGGGTAAAAAATTTAACTGTTTTGTTGAAAATCCATTTAGACTCTGAATTCGTATTTTTAAATTCAGAAAAAATTTTTTTTTTGAAATTTAAACTGTTTTCTACAATATTAAATAATCTGGATGAAAATTCAAGTGCTTTCGGTTGGAGTTTAATTTTTTTTTTATTTCAAATTTTGGTTCATAATTCATTCTAGGCAGGTTGAAAATTATAGTGTTTTTTTAAAAATTCCACTATTTCGCTATTTGTTTTATTAATTTCTGGAAAATAAAATATTTGGTTAAAATAATAATGTTAATCTGAAGTTTTATTCAAAATTCATTCTGATAGGAAAGAAATTCCATTGTTTGGTTGAAAATTACACTATATTTAAATTATTTCATTAATTGTTTGAAAATAAGAATACTTTGTTCAAAAGTAGTCTTTTTTTGTGAAAATTTCAACTGTTTTGTTAAAGATCTAATTATTTTGTTAATTATTGGACTTTCTTTTGAAGTCATCTTTTTTATTTAAAAATTTAACTGTTTTGTTGACAATTCATTTGTGTCGAAAATTGGTACTTTTGGATTGAAAAAACATCTTTTTTGTTGAAAATGTTACTGTTTTCTAAAAGAGTTTAAATATCTGGTCTTGCTTAATGTGTTTATTGTTTGAAGTTTAATTTTTTCGTTCAAAAATTGAAAAATTTTGTTAAAAATTAATGTTAGTAGGTCGGAAATCAATGTTGGTGTGTTAAAAATTCAACAAATTGATTAAAAAGTCAACTATTCTGTTGATAGCTTAATTATTTTGTGGGAAATTAAATTATTTTGTTGAAAAGTCATTCCTTTGGATTGCAAATTTATCGCTTATTGTAGAAAAGTTATATTTTTGATAAAATTAATAAATGGACTTTAAATGTTTTAATTTTCATTAGAAATGGCCTTATCATGTTTATAAAAGTTTCTATACTAAAAATGTTACAAAATCAAAATTCCAGTCTTTGAATATTAAACAATTAAAGGTACCGGAAAATGAAAAAATTCTGGATAATATAAGGGCAGATTCAGGAAATTTTGTTCCTGTCTAAACTGCTGATAAATAAATATCAATAAATTTCTGTTTTGAAAAAGCTCTGCTGCTTTGGTTGCCAAACCACATAGCCAAAAGCCACAGATAGGGGGTATGCAACTATAATAGTCCACATGTCACACCTAAGCGTGCATAAATCAGTTAAACTAACGTAGCGTGACCTGTGGTATTCCAATACTAGAAAACTCGACTATGAGCGTTACTCGGTCACATAACTCAAACCTCTCAAGCCTTGAATGTTCGCAAATCTACTTTGAAGGTAATGATATCTTGGCAGTTCATAATTTATAAAACATATGTTTTTATAAATTGTAACGTACATAACAATATAAACAGGTGTTTCGCAAACGCGGACAGGTGTCTGATTAAAGTTAAAAGAGCGTTGCTTAGTGAATAAATTATCTTTCAGACTGCATTTAATATAATTCAATTACACTTGCTTCTGAGTGCAATTTATTTTTCCTTGGTTGTGATTCGAATATCTCTCGAAATAATTAGTTGTTTTATTTTGCATTTCGTATCAGCACATCGTACACCATGTGGTCGCACATCGTGCCCCAAGTGGTCGCACATCGTGCCTCAAGTGGTCCGCACATCGTGCCCTAAGTGGTTGGTACATCGTACCCTAATTAGACGGTACATCTTACCCTACATCACAAGGAAAAGTTACCTTTAGACATGAAAATAATTAGGAAATAAACTTGTGACAATGTATCATTAATACCACCATGGGTATTATTTGTTGCAAGGAAATGGTACCCTGAAAGTAGTGCACTTTTATTATCTGTGTTTATATTGCTTTTTAATAGTGCCATTAATTTTAATTATTAAAAGCAAAGGGAAAACACTTACTAAAAATGTGGTCCAGCGGATGCGGATTACCCTGGATTATATTAGATTACCTCTACATGCCGAATTACTCCGGATTCCATAAAATTACTATGAAATTCATTACTACATCAAATTATGGTGGATTATTCCACCTAAACTAGAATCACGCGAATTTTCAACCAAAAGGGATTTTTTTTAATTATTCAATTTTCAGCAAAATATATAAACTTTTGACCAAATAATTGAATTTTTAATAGAAAGCATAGATTGAATAGTTAACTTTTGCCTGAAAAATTAAAAAAAAAATAGAACAAATTAAAAAAAATATTAAAATTATTATCCAAAAATTTTGAACTAGTCATGAATCTTAAACTAAAAAAATGACTTTTTACCAAAATTATTGAATTTTCTTTGAAGAAATTATTTTTTAACTGAGAGTTAAATTTTTAACAGAAAATGTGATTGCTACTATTTCAACCGAAAAAGATTTGGCTTCTAAATTAAAAAAGTTGGATTAAAAAAAAGATGAATTGAATCAAACAGATGAATCTTAAACTAAAAAATTGACTTTTCAACAAAATTATTTAATTTTCTTTCAAGAAATTATTTTTTATCTAAGAGATAAATTTTTAACAAAAAGTGTATTTGTTGACATTTCAACGAAACAAGATTTGAATCCTAAATTAAAGAGTTAAATTAAAAAAAGACAAATTTTAAACAAAATTGTGTAATTTTCAAGAAATAAGTTTTTACCAAATAGTTTAATTCAGAACCAAAAACTTGAATTTCTAACCAAGAAGATCATACCTAAAAAGACGAATTTTTAACGTAATAGTTGAACTTTCGAATAAAAAGAACAAATTTTCTTAAAAAATGGTGAATTTCTAACCAAAAATAAAATATTTATATAATTTAATTGAAACGTTAAGTTTTTACAAAAAGTTTAAAAAAAAGGTTAATTCTTAACCAAAAAGATAAATTTTTAACCAAGAAGATTAATTTTTTACCAAAAAAGACGAATTTTTAACGAAACACTGAAATCTTCAAACAAAAAAAAATTAATACCTAATCAAAGTTTTGAATTTTTTTCACAAAATAGTGGAACTGTTGAAACAAAACAAAGTAGATGGATAAAATTTCTGAAATCTAATTATCACACCTCACTTTTTTAACAAAACGTCTACAAAACAAAACAAAAAGGCAAATTTTAAAAAACAAAAAAAAATAATTTCTCATAAAATTGTTTAATTTTAACAAAGTAGATGAATTTTTAACAAAATAATTAATTTTTTAACCTAAAAAACAAATGCTCAACTGCGAAGTATAATTTTCTGCCAAAATAAGAGTATTTTTAACAAAATGCTTTAATTTTTAATTGTAAAAGATACATTTTCTGTCCAAGTGTTGCATTTTCAACTAAAAAAAAAATTTATAACCAATAATAGAATGCTTTTTCTGATTAAAAAATAATAATTTTATCAAAATAGATTAATTTCCTATAAAACACACGAATCTTAGCAAGAAAAGTTCATTTTCAACCAAATAGTTTAATTTTTTTTCAAAGTAGTTGAAATTATAATGTGGAAAGATAATTTTAAAAAAATGAATAATTTTTTTACGGATTTTTTTACGGAATTTCACGAACAGTTTTAACTGCAAAGGTTAATTTGCTGCTAAATAAGGTAAAAAAATAACCTTGAACAAAAATCTTTGACCCTTAACTGAAATAAATTATTTTTCAATTAGAAAATAAATTTTCACACTTTATTAATAATAATAATAAATATTTGAATTTTTAACCGAAAAAGATGATTTCTCAGCACAGCAGTTAATTTTACAACTAAAGAAATGACTTTTTGAGAAAATTGTTTTATTTTACACAAAGTTGATTAATATTTTACCGGATAGATGATTTTTTAACCGAAAACGTGAATTTTCAACGAAAAATATTAAATTTCTATCAAGAAAAAAGAAGTTTTTACTAAATGCATGAATTTTTAATTAAACAAAAAGTAGATTACTTCAAATTATATAGATTACAATTGGATTACTCTAGATTCCAAGTGGATTAGGCTGGATTACACTAGATTATTCGGAATAACCGGACTACCAGTTCTGATAATCCCCTTAATTAAAAATGTAGTAAAATTCTGTACTTTATGTGTAACATCCACAATTTTTGTTACATCCTTTTTGCGTATAAAAGACTAAAATATACTTTGTACATGTTTATTGTAGCAGTTTGCTTTTTAAAAGGAGTATTTATAGCGTATAATTATTAATTCTCAAAATTTTCGTTGTACACTTTGGCAATATACACGTATGAGAATTTGGCATGAGGCTCTGTAAATATAACAGCGGGAAGCTGGCAAGACTCGTTTCTCCTGGATGATTTACAGGTTTCCTTGTGGTCCATGCGATAATTCGGTGGCAGACCTCAACTACTGACATGCCTGACTTTCTACTTATTTTCACTGAGAAAAAATTTTTTTTGAACCAAAGAAACTGTTTTTTAAATATACTTCATAATTTAATTGAATCAAACAAATTTTGTTGGATTTAAGAAAATATTTGATTGACTAAACTAAATTCTGCGGTTGATTCAACCAAATACTGCATCTACCAGAAGATTAGGTTAAAGCCATCACCAAATTTAGCTGGGCCAACCAAATATTTAGTTGTTTTTATAATAACCGTAGTCTGTGGTTGAGCCAACCAAATTTTTTTTTGATTCCAGCAAATAAATATATATTTTGAATTTTGTATTTGATCGCTAAATTGCGCATCAGAATGGT
>JAUELO010000292.1:1636000-1651234 GCA_032357855.1 Amphibolips quercusostensackenii | reverse complement strand
TAGAATTGAATCGGATTAATAGTTAGAACAACTGACTGGTCCAGCGGATTACCAGAGCTGTTTCCCCTTCGGTTCTTCCTTGCTGGCAAATTTCTAAAGTCCTGTGGCTCACCCCGGTGTCCTGGATCTATCGGTGAGCTCGTAAAAGAGCTCGTTAAAGTCGGCGTTATAATTAATTTATGCGAATAGGCGCACAGATGGTTCAAGATGAGAGAGGCGTTAAGCGAGCGATTCACGACACGTTCTCATATTATATGGTTGAACGCGTTCACTGTAGGAGCGACTTCGACCTACTGGATCTGGATGTGGAATATGGAGGCGTTCCAATGAGTCTGCTTAAAGTGGATCGTCTCGCCTTAGATAACATATGAGCGTCTCGTTTTGAGATTAACAGATAAAGAAAACGTCTCTTACGAAATCATAATACTCCTAGACTCAGGTTTTGATTTTCCTTACGATTTGCTACGTTTAGCTACACTGAGTATGTTTAATCTGCTTATTACGCTGTTCTGTAATTATCAAATTTTCCATATTCTATCAAATTTTATGTTTGACTAAACATTATGGGTTTTTCTGGTCAGACCAACTGCTTCTATCCATTGCCGACTTCTTAGCTAATAATCTAACTCTGGGAAATCGTTGATTTACAAATCCATTCTTCGTTTATAACATTGATCCGCTTGATTTAGTTTTTATTTACGATTTTTCGTTTTTATGCATTTATAGGTTAGTTTAGAGAGTCATTTGCATCAGCTGTCAACTTGAAAGCCGCGATGGTCGCGAAACCTTATGGGTCAAAATTTTGAAAAGTAACATGGCGGCTGAAGTGGTCCGATTGGCGCTCAGTTATATATCTTAGTGACGTCACATCTTTTTGAATGTGACCAAATAGACATAAACACAAAATTTTTTTTGGAAGTATTATAAATAAAATAAAAATTCTTTTCTGCAAAACGTTATTGATTGCTTCAAGTTTCTAAAAATATGTTTATCTCATTTGATGCAACATCCCCAGTGCGTTGATTATATCGTAAATGGTGGCATAATCGCAATAACCAGTTTGTGCCCTCTCCATCATGAATGATCAGGAACTGTAAATCTTGGCGACTAGAAAACATCTGGGAGACAGCGCACACACATTAGCAACCTATTAAATTTCACGCACTGGCAACAAATGAAGATGTGCCGCTTGCTGAGAGCCTGTTGACAGCTATTACACGCATCATTTACCACAGATTACAGCCTGCTTGCTGGACCACCTAGAACGGATTACCGACATTATCGATTATCTCAAGCGATAGATTAACTAGATTATTCTGTCGACTTGTTATTTGATTTATCAAGAAACTGGATCTTGCTCTGAGCGTCGCGGACGCGTGTCGGATGCCTTATTCTTACGTATAAGTAATAATCAGCTCACCCCAAAATAAAACTAGCCGACTAATCGCACTCGAGACGAATCTATAACACTACTTAATATCACTAATCAAAATCATCTTTCCATATTTGCAAGGTCATTCAAAAACAACTAGGCGAAGCAAGTACGAGATGGAAACTAGTACGAGCTGAATAATGTAATCAGTGACAAGGTTTTCCAGCAAAAGTTCTGTAGTATTCTTTTCTCAGTAGCAATATTAAAAAAGAGTTTTATAATTAGTCTGTTTATTGCTTTCTTGCTATTGTTGAATTAAAATCTGTAAAAATTTGTTCTGAATCAACAACTAAATCTATAAGACCACTACATCGTCTCACTCAACAATCGAAATCGATCTTTGAAATTTACAAGGTTATTCAAAAACAACAAGGCGAAACAAGTCCGGGATGGATACCAGTACGAGTTGGATCAAGTAATAAAGCGACTGAGCTTTGAAAAAAATCTTTGCAGTATTTTTTTATTAGTTACAATATTAAAAACAAGTTCTATTATCAGTCTGTTTATCACGTACTTGCTTGAACAGTACGAACTGAATAATGGGAAAAAATGACTACGTTATTAAGAAAGAGTTCAAAAGTATTTTTCTATGAGTAACAATATTAAAAAATAGTTTTTAGCACTTACTTGATATTTCTGAATTGAAAAAGGAAAAAATGTGTTTAAAGTCAATGACCGAATCTATAACACTTATAAATTATCTCCCCCACCCTGTAAATCGACCTTAAAAATTTTTAAAATTATTTGAAAAGAGGATTTTGAGGAAACCAGTACGAGATGAATAACTTAATCAGTGACTAGGTTTTCAAGCAAAAGTTTTGTAGTATTTTTTTCTCAGTAGCAATATTAAAAAAGAGTTTTATAATTAGTGTGTTTATTGCTTACTTGATATTTTTAAATTAAAATCTGTAAGTATGTGTTTCAAATCAACAACCAAATCTATAAGACCAGTAAATCGTATCACTTAACAATCAAAATCGATATTTGAAATTAACAAGGTTATTCAAAAACAACAAGGCGAAAAAAGTTCGGGATAAGTACCAGTACGAGCTGGATCATGTAACAAAGCGACTGAACTTTGAAAAAAACCTCTGTAGTATTTTTTTATTAGTTACAATATTAAAAAACAAGTTTTATTATCAGTCTGTTCATCACGTACTTGCTTGAGCAGTACGAACTAAATAATAAGAAAAAAGGACTGCGTTTTAAAGAAAGTATTTTTCTTTAAGTAACAACATTAAAAAACAGTTTTATGATTAGTATTTTTAGCATTTACTTGCTATTTTTTAATTGAAAAAGGAAAAAATTTATTCAAAATCAACAGTCGAATTTATAACACCTCTAAATTGTCTCCCTCACCCTGTTAATTGACCTCAAAAATTTTCAAGATCATTCAAACATAAGATTTTTGAGAAAACCAGTACGAGATGAATAACTTAATCAGTGACTAGGTTTTCGAGCAAAAGTTCTGTAGTATTTTTTTCTTAGTGGCAATATTAAAAAAGAGTTTTATGATTAGTCTGTTGACCACTTAATTGCTATTTCTGAAATAAAATCTGTGAATATGTGTTTCGGATCAACAACCAAATCTATAAGACCACTAAATCGTCTCACTCAACAATGAAAATCGATCTTTGAAATTTACTAGGTTATTTAAAAACAACAAGGCGAAACGAGTTTAAGATAGATACCAGTACGAGCTAAATCATGTAAAAAAGCGACTCAGCTTTAAAATAAATCGCTGTAGTATTTTTTAATCAGTTGCAATATTTGAAACAAGTTTTATAATCAGTCTGTTTATCACGTACTTGCTTGAGCAGTACGAACTGAATAATTGGGAAAAATGACTGCATGACTGCAAAAGTATTTTTCTATTAGTAATAATAATGAAAAATAGTTTTATTATTTGTGTTTTTAGCACCTACTTGCTATTTTTTAATTGCAAAAGATAAAATGTATTCAAAATCAACAACCGAATCTATAAAACCTCTAAATTCTCTCCTTCACCCTGTAAATCAACCTTACAAATTTTGAAGATCATTTGAACAGAGAATTTTTTAGGAAACCAGTACGAGCTGAATAATATAACAAAGTGAATATTTTTGAATTAAGAAATAAAAGCGTGTATGATTCCTTCTTATAAGTAATAAGCAGCTTATCTCAAAATAACACTCGCCAATTAATAGCACTCGAGACGAATTTATAACACCTCTTAATGGTCTCTAATCAAAATCGTCCTTATAAATTTTCGAGGTCATACAAAAATAGGTAGGCGGAATAAGTACGAGATAGATCAGTACGAGCTGAATAATGTAACAAAGTGACTGGGTTGTTAATCTAAAGATATGTAGTATTTTTCTATCAATAGCAATCTTAAAAAATAGTTTAATGATCAGTCTGTTCACTGCTTACTTACTATTTTTCAATTGAAAACTGAAAAATGTGGTCCGAATCAACAAGCGTATATATAACACCTATGAATTGTCTCCCTCACTAACCAAAATCTTTCTTTAAAATTTTCAAGGTTATTCAAAATCAGTTGTGTAAAGGGAAGCCGCACGAGGAGAATACCAGTACGAGCTGAATAATGGAATAAAGTGACCGAGTTTTAAATCAAAAGTACCGTAGTATTTTATATGAAAAACAATATTGAAAAATGGTTTTATGGTCAGTCTTTTTACCACTCACTTGCTGTTTTTGGATTGAAAAATGGAAAAATGTATTCCGAATCGATAACCCAATCTTTAACACCTCTTAATTCTCTCCCTGACCAATTGAAATCGTTCTTTTGAATTTCCAAGGTCTTTTGAAAAGAAGAGTCTATAGGAAACCAGTACGAGTTGAATACTTGTACGAGCTGAATGATAGGAAAAAATTATTTTGTTTTAGATAAGAAGTTCAATAGTATTTCTGTATGGCTAACATTATTCAAAACTAGTTTTATCGTCATTATTTTCCACTTCTAGCTTTTCTTGAATTTAAAAAGTAAAAAATGAATTCCGAAACATCTTTATGATCTCTCTTACTAATGAAAATTGACCTTTAAAATTTGCACGGTCATTTAAAAATAACTAGGTGAAACAAGTAAAAGATGGATGTCAGTACGAGCTGAATAATGTAACAAAATGACTGGGTTTTCAAGAAAAATTTCTGTAGTAGTAATTTATCAGTAAAAATATTAAAATAGAGTTTCATACTCACCTTTTTATTACTCACTTGCTATTTCCGAAATGAAAAATGGAAAAATGTGTTCCGATTCAAGAATGGAATTTGTAACACCTCACAATTATCACTCTTGACAATTGAAATCGTTCTTTCAAAATTTCAAGGTCATTCAGTAAGAGAAGTGTAAAAGGAACCAGCACGACGTGAACACCAGTACGTGCTGAATAATAAAATAAAATGATTGGTTTTTGGAACGAAAGTTTTAAAATATTTTTTATGAGTTACGATATTAGAAAAAAGTTTTATAATCAGTCTTGTCACTATTCACTTCATGTTTTAAAATTAATATTTAGAAAAATGTTCACCGAAACAGCGAATCTACAGCACCTCTTAATTGTCACTATGACCAACCAAAATCTTTTTTTTAAATTCAGAAGATCGTTCAAAAAGATAAGTCTAAAGGAAACCAGTACGAACTGAATAATGGAAACAAAAATGTTTTGAAGCGAAAGTTCTCTAATATTTTTTATGAGTAACATGATTAAAAAAGAGTATCTTATATGTTCTTTTACCACTGACTTGTTATTGTGAATTAAAAAATCTAAAAAAAAACTAGGTCAAACAAGTAAAAGATGGATACTAGTACGAGCTGAATAGTATTACAATCTAATTGAGTTTTCATGCAAAGGTTCTGTAGTGATTTTTATCAGTAGCAATATCAAAAAAGAGTTTTACAATTAGTTTGTTTACCGCTTCATTGCTATTTTTGAATTGAAAAATGTAAAAATGTGTTTCGAATCAACAATCGAATCTATAGTACCTATAAATTGCCTCCCTCGCCAATCAAAATCTTCCTTTAAAATTTTCAAGGTCAATAAAAAAGGAGTATAGAGGAAACCAGTACGAGGTGAATGCCAGTACGAGCTGAAAAGTGAAACAAAGTAACCAGGTTTTAAAGCAAAAGTTCTGTAGTACTTTTCATGTATATCAATATTAAAAAAGCGTTTTGCAATTAGTCTTTTTACCACTCACTTGCTGTTTTTTAATAGAAAAACAAAATCTATTTCGAATCAACAACCAAAATAAAAATTCAAAAAGAAGAGTGTGAAGAAATTATAAATTTTCAGAATGCTCTCGAATTTTTAACCCGAAAAGTTGAATTTTTGATTATAAAGTTTATTATCAGAAAAGAGAGATGGATTTCAAATTGGAAAGGACGAATTTTCAGCAAAACGGTTGAGTTTTCGACTAAAAAAGATGAATTGAACAAAATGGTTAAATTTTCAACAAAAAAATTAAACTATTATCAAAATAGATGATTTTGTAACAAAATTTTGCTCTTTTTAAAAAACAGTTAACTTTGAAACGTAAATAGAAGATTTTCCAACAATAAAGTTGATCTGCAATCAAGAAAATTAAATTTTCTACGAAATAGTTAAATTTAAAGTTAAAGAAAAAAAAATTTTAGCCATAAGTTGAATAGTTAAGTTTTATTTTCTAAAAGCGAATCTTCAACCAGTCTAATTCAACTAAAAGTGGAAAAATTGATAACAAAATAGTTGAATCCTCAACAACAATTATGAATTTTTAACAAAAAAAAAATAATTTTCTACACAAATGGACAAATTTTCAACAAAATACATAGATTATTTACCTAAATATTTTATTCCTAACTAATAAAAGACAATTTTGGAACCAAAACAGGAATAGTATAATTTTCTAATGAAGAAAAATGTTTGAAAAAATTTTTTTTTTCACAAAATAGGTTAATTTTCGGGCAAATAGTTAAGTTTTCTGGCAGATTGTTTTATTTCTAATCCAAAATGGCAATTTTTAAAGAAAAAGTTAAATTTGCAAAATAAAGTAATTTGCATTTCGAGAGATAAATTTTTAACTAAAATTGTGCATCCCCAACCAAAAAATAAATTTTTATCCTGCATAGTAGTTTAACTTTCATTCAATCAAGTGTTTCAATTGTTATAAAAAAAATTGATTTTCTACCAAGAAAATTAATTTTCTCCTAAAAAAAATAATGAAATTTCAACAAAACGCAAGAATTTCAAGAAAAGAAGTTAATTACAAGCAAATAGTTGAATTTTCAATGAAAAATGAAATAATTGTATTTTTAATCAAAAAATTAAGTTTAAAAAAAAATTAAAAAAAAAAATTAATTTTCTACTAAAGATATGAATTTACAACTAAAATCATGCATTTTGATGAAAAAAATTTTATGTTGTGGTTCAACCTTTAACAAATTGTTCTAATTATCAACCAAAAAAATCAATTTTTAATCAACAAAATGAATTGCAAACTAGAGAGACAAATTTCCAACAAAACAGTTAAACTTTTAGACAAAAGATGTATTTTCAACAAATTTGTTAAATTTTCTACATGGTATATTAATTTTTAACCAAATAATAGAACTTTCAACCTGAAAAATAAATTTTTAATCGCAAAGATTATTTTTTTATTAAACAAGACAAATCATAAGAAAATACACGATTTTTAAATGAAGTACTTGAATTTTCAACTAAAAAAGATAAATATTTAACAAACAGTAACAGTGTAAATGAATTTTCGAGAAAAGAGTTTATCATTTAACTAGTTGGTTAAATTGTTAACTAATAAGATAATTTTTTAACTATAAAGATTCATTTCTGCAAAAAGATAAATTTTCAACAAAATACAAAAAATTTTTAACTAAAGAAAACAACTTAAAACTACCAAAGATCAATTTCAACCAAAAATTAGTAGTTAAATTTTCAGTTCACAAAAATTAATTTTTAACGAAAATAAAAACAAATTATCAGTTGAATAGTTAAATCCTCAAATCACAAAGAAAAATTGTTTTTTTTTAATTGTTTGAACAATTATTATAAACAAATTGACAGTTTGGCGACTTTTGAATTAAGAGGCTCAATTAAGAGGCTCAATATTTGTTTACGAAATTTTTGTTCACGAATTTTTGTTTACGAAATAAGCTAGATATGTCTATACGGTGACTCTTAACTATAAGACTTTGCAAATCAACAATAATTAAAAATAATTCAAACCATTTTTATAAAAAAATTCACAGTTCAGCGATTTTTCAATAAATAGCCTCAATTTTTGTTTACTGAATCAACTAGGGATGTCTTTTCAATGACTCTTTGCAATGATACTTTGCAAATTGAAAACTTTTATTAATTATTTGAACGATTGTTATAATAAAATTTAAATTAAAATTATTTTTAAGTGTATAGGCTAAACTTTTTTTGTGCAATAAAGTAAAACTTGTCGGCTTCTATTCGCAGCGCAGCGTAGACAAGACAATCAGTGCAGCTTACTAAACGTTTGCCTTTTGTTTCTGTTCTCGAGTTTTTATTTTCTATTCGCTATTTTTTGAAAGCCTTATAACCATTTCAATGATCCTAAAGATTCTAAAAAGTTCACGTTTTATTCAGTATTTAATATTGTCATAAATTATTCCCAGTAAGTAAAATAATATAATTAGTTGTTAATTTGCAAAGTATCATAGCAAAGAGTCATCGTAAAGACATCCGCAGTTGATTCTGTGAACAAAAATTAAGCTCACTCATTGAAAAATCTCCAAGCTGTAAATTCGTTTATAAAAATTGTTTAAGTAATAAATAATTGTTGTTAATTTGCGAAGTATTATAGTAAAGAGTTTATTGTTTGATTGGCTGTTATATAAAATGAAATTTATAATTCGTATTTAAACATAGGAGGGGGGTCAGATGAAGTGATTCAAAAATCACTCTAACTAGCGTCACTTAATATGTGGATGTACCCTAAGAGTTTTTCAGCAAATAGGACGAGGTCGTTGGATTAAAAAAAAAATCAATGCGAAACACAGCGTCACGTTAACGTAGTGAGCTCAATGCTGATCGTGCATCTGCTTCCGATTACGATCGGTGGTATCGATTTGCTGATAGTCGGTCATTGTATATTCATACGCGCACGCGATTGTAATGTATATTTGTAATTTCATGAGGCCTCGATATGCCGGTTTGATAGCGGCGGTATCGATTGATCGATTATGATCGGTTATTCGTTTATGTGGTTTTATTTTCAATTAGCGCCCTTGTTGCAAATCTGTGATTTAAATTAAATGTAGCGCAGCAGGGTTAGATTAGAGGGATACACTTGGCGGCTTGTTATGTCCAAGTCCATCCAATGATAATTGATTTCTCGAAAATGGCATAATTGGTTCGCTAAATGATGCAACCTTTCAGATCCGAACCGGCGCGGCGAAAGGAAATTACGTTAACATTATTAGGAATTATTTATACGTGGGTAATGGGATTTCTAGGTGAAAGCGCTCACCAATTTGTTATGTAATTTGTGACTATTTTTTTACAATATAGGTCTAGGGGAAAACAAGTCTGCTAATCCGCTAGACCACTTGGTTATCCGAACTGGTCAAAGTTAGAGAGTTGAAATTTAGAGTCAGTCGGTTATTCTAGATTACTATCAGGATAATAAGGGTATTCTCCTATTTTCTTATCTTGTTCTCACTCACTTTGACCATCCGTGGAGGAGCAGATAACCATACGCGGAGGAGCAAATGACTATCTATGGAGGAGCAGATGATCATTCGTGGAGAAGCAGATGACCATACGCGGAGGAGCAGGTGACTATCTGTGGAGGAGCAGATGACCATCCGTGGAGGAGCAGATGACCATCCATGGAGGATCAGATGACTATCCGCGGAGGAACAGGTGACCATCCGTAGAGGCGCAGATGACCATACGCAGAGAAGCAGATGATCCGTCGCGGTGGAACAGATAACCATTCGCTGAGGAGCAAATGATCCGTTCTGGAGGACCATTTTGGGTGTGAGCGAATATGATTGAGCCATTTACCTTCATATAAGCTGTTTATTAAACATAAAAAAACTTTTAATTAGCTTAAACTGCTTTTCGATATTTCAAACACGCGTGAAAAGAAAAGTGCTTTAGAGAGAACATGGTGAGAAGTGGATAAATTTTTTTCTTTTAAATTCTCCACGTTCAATATGATGATTCTAAAGGATTAATGACAAATACGTCACACGACTCTCAGCAATCAATTTGTTGTCACCGTTTTATTTCCAAATTAAAACATGCTGAACATATCACCATTCATTGATGAAGCAGAAAGTAAAGAGATTTATGACATTGTTCTGTGAAATTACCTTCGTCTTCAAAAATCTTTCAATTCAAGGCAGTGACGCCATGTTCTTAACTTGTCGTGCTTTCAATAATTAATTGCTAATGTGCAATACTGCATTGTTTGTGTATATTAAATCATTTTTTATACACGCTGCTCTCCACTAATAATAAAAAATTTTTTTAGATAAAATGCATTTTATATAAATTTTCAGGTTTTATAGGTAGCACTTAATTGTATAATGTAAGATAATCTAGTAGACCCTCTATGATGACCAACTTGACTGTCCGAGGAGATCAAGTCGACCATCTGAGATGATTGGATCGACATCCCTATGATAATTCGTCTTGCCCTCTGTGATTATGAGTTCTGCCCTCTGTGATGATGAATTCGGCCCTCTGCGATGATGAATTTTGCGCTCTGTGATGATAAGTTTGTCCCTCTGTGACGATAAAATCGGCCCTCTTTGATGATCAGTTCGGCTCTTTGTGATGGTCGAGTCTACTGCTCAAGATGATCAAGTAGATTATCTGAGATAATCAAGCCTTTATCTGAGATGATCGAATCGACCCCCTATTAAAATCAGTTTGGCTCTTTGTGATAATAATTTCGGTCCTCGGTAGTGATCAAGTCGACCCTCTGTAATAAATAGTTTTGCCATTTGTGATGATCAGTTCAGCTCTCTGTGGTAGTCGAGTTTACCATCCGAGATGATAAAGTCGATTATCTTAGTTGATCAAATCGACTTCTTACGATTTTCAGTTCGTTTCTTTGTGAAGATGACTTTGTTTCTCTGTAATGATCAAATCGACTCCCTATGACGTTTAGTTCGGTCCTCTGTGAAGATGAGTTCGACCTTCTGTAAAGATGTGTTTGGTCCTCTGTGGAGATGAGTTCGGTCCTCTGTAAAGATGAGTTCAGTCCTCTGTGTAGATAAGTTCGGTCCTCTGTGAAGATAGATTCGGCCCTCTGTGATGATCAGTTCGGCTTCCTGTAATGGTCGTGTTGACTATCCGATATGATAAAGTCGACTCTTCGAAATGATCAATTTGAACTTCTTGTTTTAATCCACTTGTAATTTAGAGTTATCTAAATGCAATACTTGCAATTGGAAATAGTCCAGTTGATATCTAAAGTAATCCACCTATAATCTGGGTTAATCAACTTGTAATACAAATAGTTCGAAGTAAATTAGGTAATTCATGTAATTAACTTGTAATTAATTTTTCTCACTAGAAATTGAACTATTTTCATTGAAGATTAATTATTTTACTTAAAAATTCGTTTTTTACGGGCAGATTGGGGGTGGGGGCATATTTATTTTTAGATCAATCTAGAATTTTCGTGTTTTTATTTAAACAACCCGTTCGTCCCACAACACTACTCTGACCCGAGTCTCTGATCAATCTCTCTAGCAATCACCCTAGGTGGAGAGATTCGCAAAGTCATAATGCAAAGCTCTTCACACGGGCCTATTAGTATCCAAGGTCTTTCGTTTCAGATAATTTTTTTAATATAAAAATAAAGTGGCTCACGAAATATCAAAACCCAGTTATTATAATGTGACAAGGCGTTTCTTAACTTGGGAGCGTAGACATGTAAAGGTAACAACAATATAAGGTGATTGTAGCTTGTTAAGGCGTGGCTGGAGCACGATTCTGTCAAATCACCGATCTTGAACAGTGATTTCTCAATGAAGCCTCCTTGGTGGACAACTCAAGTATTTAAGCCATTGCTTATTTCAGATTAAGATTTAAAAATTTAAAATTAATTTATTTATTTTAACTGAAAAAGTTGAATTTCTAACAAATTGCTTCAAATTTCAACATGATAATTAAATTTTTAAACAGAATAATTAAATTTTTAAGAAAATAGTCGAATTTTTAATTTATATTCTGGAATTTTTCAAAATATAGTTAAATTTCAGAAAAAAAATCAATTTTCAATCCAAAAGGTTTAATTTCAACCAAAAATAATTACTTTGTGCGAAGATACTTAAATTTTCTACAAAATAATTGAATTTTTTGAAAAATTGTATAATTTTTTACCAAATACTTTTATTTTATAAGTATAAGAATTAATTTTTTAACAAACAGGAGAATGTTCTACAAAAAAAGATGGCTTTATTCAAACATTTAAATTTTTAATAATATAATAACCATTTCAACGAAATAGTTGCATTTTAACCAAATGGCTAAATTTTTAACTTACGAAGATGCATTTTCAAGTAAGAAGATTAATTTTCAATTAAGAAGATTAATTTTCTACTAGAAAAAAAATGTTCAAGAAAGTATATAGATTTTGAACCAAATAGTTAAATTTTTACTTTAAAAATTACTTTCAAAGAAAAAAAACCTCGAATCTTCAACTAAATTGTTTATTCCTCAAACAAAAAAATGAATTTTTTAAAACAAAATATTAATTTCTACCAAAAAAGATAGATTTTTAACAAAATGCATAAATTTTGTATCGAGTCGTTGACTCTTGAACCCTCAAAGATGAATCATTTACAGAAAAAGTTAAATTTTAAACAAAAAAGTAGATTTCTCACAAAAAAGTTATTTTTGGCTACATAGTTTAGTTTTTTTTTTACTAAATCGTGGACATTTAAGCCAAAAATAGAAATTTTCTACTTAACTATAAGAATTTTTTCCTGAAAATATCAATTTTTAACAAAAAAGATGAATTTTCAACTAAAAAGATTTAAAAACATAAGTTTTTCACAAAAATGGAAAAATTGAATTTTTAATAAAAACTTTTAATTTGAACCACAAAAAAACGAATTTTTAACCAAAAAAATAAATTTTAACCAAAGTGATAAATTTTCAACTAAAATAGTGAATTTTCCAACCAAGAAAATTAGCTTTTTACCAAAAAAGATACATTTTTAACAAAAATAAATAAATATGATTTTCAATAAATGAATTTTAATTTGAACAACGAAAAAAACGAATCTTCGACCAAGAAGGTTGATTTTCTACCAAAAAGACACATTTTCAACAAAAATAAAAAAATAAAATTTGAATAAAAAAAATATAATTTAAACCTCATTAAAACGAATTTCCAACAAAATAGTCAAATTTTCAAACGAAAAGATGAATTTTCAACCAAAGTAATGAATTTTCAACTAAGTTAGTGAATTTTCCAACGAAAACGGCGAATTTCCAAAAAATAATTATTTTTTATTGAATAGAGAAAAAAAAGTTGATCGAAATCATTGCAATTTTAAGCAAAAAAAAAATTTTCAACAAAAAGCTGAATTTTGAACCAAAAATTTTGTACTAAACTAGTCGAATTTTTAATTAAAAATAATAATTTCATACCAAAAAGATCAATTTCACACCAAGAAAATTACGTTTTTACTTAACGAAAATTTAAGCATAAATAAAAAAATTTAATTTTTTATAAAAAAAGTTTAATTTAAACAACAAGAAAACGAATTTTCAACAAATAGTCAATTTTTTAATCAAATAGATCAATTTTTAACGAAAATGAGTAATTTTTTTTTTACCAAAATTAAGTTAATTTCAGGCGAAGAAAATAAAGTTTCTACCAAAGAAGACAAATTTTCAACAAGAAAATTCTTTTTTGTAAAAAATAAGAATTTCCTACCAAACTTGCAGAATTTTGTCCTAAAAATATTAACTTTTAATCGAAAAGGTGAACTTTCTACAAAGAAGAATCATTGTCTACCAAAGCGATAAATTCTGAATGAGAATTAAAAAAAACAATAAAAAAATTTAATTAGAACAACGAAAAAAGCGAATTTGCAACAAAATAGTCAATTTTTAACTAAATAGTTGAATTTTGAACAAAAATGATGAATTATCAACACAAAAAGACGAATTTTCAACAAAGATTTTCCATTAAAGAGAGCAGAAGAGATTTATCGAAATCGTTGAATGTTTAAGCAAAAAGTAAAACGTAAAGTAAAAAGTAAAAAAGTAAAAAGTAAGTTTTGCAGTCAAACTGTTAAGTTTTAAACAAAAAAAAAACAAATTTTGAACCGAAAATTTGCCTTTTTAATAAAAAAGAAAATTTCAAAAGAGAAAAAATTTAGTTTTCAGTAAAAAGATTTAATCAGAACAAAAACGTACAAGAAAAAATTCACAACAAGATAGTCAAATTTTCAAACAAAAAAATGAATTTGCAACCAAAAAAGAGAAACTTTTTTGGCAAAGAAAATTTATTTTCTACCAAAGAAGACCAATTTTTAATACAAAAGTTCTTTTTCATCTAAATAGTTTAGCTTTCTACTTAATAGTGTAATTTCAAGCAAAAAAAAGGAATTTCACATTAATCTAGTAAAATTTTCATATAAAACTATTAATTTTTATCTAAAAAGATAAATTTTCATCAAAGAAAATGAATTTTTTGCTAAACAGGATAAACTTTGAATAAAAATAAAAAAATTAAGTGATCAATAAAAACCGTTAATTCCAACAAAGAAAGAAACAGATTTTTCTAAATAGTGAAATTTTCAACAAAAAAGATAACTTTTGAACTAAAATGATCAATTTTTCAACGAAGAAGACAAATTTTGAACCAGAAAAAAAAGAGTTTTTATTTGAGAGAAAAAAAGAAATTCGTTGAAATCGGTTAACTTTCAAGCAAAAAAAAAAATAAATTTTTGTAAAATAGTTAAATTTTCAACAGAAAGCGATTTTTAAACTGAAAATTTTCCTTTTTAACCATGAAAGACGAATTTAAGCAAAAAGGAACGTTTTGGCCAGATGGTTTAGTTTTCTACTAACTATTAGAATTTTCTACTAAACTTTTAGGATTTTTTGTTAGAAATGTCAATTTTTAACAAAATGATGATTTGTTAATTAAGAAGATTAATTTTTTACTAAAGAAATAAATAAATTTCTGAAAAAAATGAAGCAATTACATTTTTAATAAAAAAAGTTTAATTTGAAAAACAAAAAACGTATTCTCAATAAATAAAATTTTTTAATCAAGAGAGAGACAGAAGTTTATCAAAATTGTTGAACTTTTAAGCAAAAAGATATATTTTCCGTAGAACATTTATATTTTTAACAAAAAACTTAATTTTTAAACAAAAATTTGTCTTTGATATACAGGGCTCGCATTAGGCGATATTTTTATATTGGTAGATTCAAAACACTTTCGCGGACGACGTTTATTCATTTAATGTGCAACCATCTTTAGATTTTAGTAACAAGCGACAGTAGACCTTAGAGTAAGAGAGAAAGAGAAGATAGCCTTCCAGTGGCAAAATTAAGTACTAAGCAAAAATGACGTCAGCAGTGACGTCAGAAGGCGGCAAGGCGATTAGAGGCAAGAGCCGCGGGTACAGCGCATGCAAGGCTTGACGCGCGCATCTCCCTCCACCGATTTTCTACCCTCTCCGTGCAACTGCCACGCAACGCCCACGCAGTCGCTCCCTTTAAAGAGCACGCACGGGCATAGAACGTCAGTCGTTGGAGAGCTGGTTATCCAGAACCCAAACTAAAAGCCCTAGA
>JAUELO010000292.1:1565689-1576674 GCA_032357855.1 Amphibolips quercusostensackenii | reverse complement strand
TAGTGCCTAGTGATGATGATGATTGAATATTCAAAACAGTGTTGAATTGCCAGTAGATCATTCACCGGTCACTGATTAGTAATCAACAATGTTTTGGTTATTTAACCTTCATCATCACCTGAATACGTTAGGTCCAACATTTTGTGCGAATGTGTTACAAGAGCCGATGCAAACTCCCTTAGACACATTGAAAATTAGGTTTTTAATTTTTTTTGCTCATTTTTTTACAAACTGATTAAGAGCTTCAGCAATGGTCACTTTTATGATCAATGTTGAATCTAAAGAACTGAATTGCTTTCGATGTTAGTATTGCTCAAGATAAACCAACTGTGGTAAAATTTTGTTCAAGTTTTCTCATCGTTTTTATGTTCAAAATAAAATTTGATTTTTTTTCTGTCAAACCAGTACAATAAACACCATTAACAAAATATTATTTTTAATTTAAAGCCATGGCTCTCTGTCACGAAAGCAAGCTCAAGTTGGTATTTTTAAAAACCCTTGACATGGTCTTGTTAAAATGTTAGGGAAGAACTGTAAAAATATGATTGCTGGTTTGTTGAACTTATGCCATATTTTCTGACTGATCAAGATTATAAATTTTTTTTTTATAACATTTGTATCAAGGAATTCAACAGGGTAGCCGTTCTTTTTAGGTGTATTTTTAACTGGTTGCAAATTCTGTCCACAAAAATATTAATCAGCTAAAAGCTAAAATTGGATAACCTAGATAACATTCAGTACGTAGAAAATTCAATTTCTTGGTTTAAAGGGTAACTACTTTTTTTCAAATATATTTTTCTTGAAAAAAATTCATCTGTTTAGCTTAAAATGGAACCGATTCACTTTTTTATAACTCATTATTTTAGTTTAATGTTTCATTTGATTGATATTTTTACCTTAATCCATAATCGTCTTTTTGATAAAAAATTAACCTTTATGATTGACAATTCATCCTTTTTTTTTAAAAATGCAACTTTTTGATTCAACATTAATATTTATTTAAAAATTAAACTATTATTGTAAAAATTTAAGTATTTGATAGAAGCCTTTTTTTAAAAATTGTTTATTAGAGTTAAAAATTTAACTGTCTTGAAGATCATGCTTCTCTTAGTTTAAAAATTCAACAAATTTGTTTACATTGATGTGTTTCGTTGAAAATTTCTCGTGTTTGGTAAAACATAAATTTTTTGGTGGAAAATTTATCACTTTAGTTGCGAATTGAATTTTTTTTTAGAAAATTCGTCTTTGGGTTGAAAATTCAACACTATGGTTCAAAATTAACTTTTTTGTTCAAAATTCATATTTTTTTTGTTGCAAATTCATTTTTTTTTGTTGAAAACTCTACCATTTGGTTACAAATTAAAAAAATCAACCACTTGGTTAAAAATTAAATTTATAACATGAAAATTTAAATATTTGGCAAAAAATTAAGTTTTTAATTAAAAAATTATATCTTCGGGTTAACAATTTAACTAATTTGTGAATAATGACTTTCTTGGCTTCAAAATTCAACAACTTTGTTGAAATTAATGTATTTTGTTCAAAATGTCATTACATTTTTTGGTGAAAATTTATATTTTTTGTCGAAAATTCACACTTTTTGTTGAAAGTTCTACTATTTGGTTAAAAATTTAAAATTTTAACTTTTCGGCTAAAAATTAATTTATTGTCATAAAGATATAGCGATTTGGTAAAAAATTAAGTTTTTTGTTAAAAAATTATATTTTCGGTTAAAAATTCAACTGTTGCCTCTCTTACCTTCAAAATTCTTTGTTGCGAATTTCATGAAATTTTTTGTTGAAAATTTTACTCTTTAGTTCAAAATTAAAAAGAAAATCAACTGCTTGGTAAAAAATTATATTTTCGGTTTGAAAATCTAAGTGGTTTACAGATAATACCGCTCTTAGCTTCAAAATTAATTAAATTCAAAGAAGTTGAAAATTTCAATTAATTTTTTTTGCAAAATTTTTTTCTAATTTATACTTTTTGTTGAAAATTTGACTATTTTTTTGCAAATTAAGGATTTTTTTTCTTAATTGGAAATTAAAATATTATTTGAAAAAATTTAACTTTTGGGTCAAAAATCAACTTTTTTATTAAAAAAAATATATTTTTGGATAAAAATATTATTAAGTTTGTAGATAATGCCTCTCTTACCTTTAAAATTCAAAACTTGGTTAAAATTAATGTATTTAATTAAAAATCGCGATAAATTTGTTAGTGAAAATTAATATTTTTTGTTGAAAAATTAACTTTCTCTGTTAAAAAATAAACTTTTTGGGTAAAAAATTATATTTTTATTTTAAAATATTTAAATGTCTTGCAGATAATTTCTCCGATAGCTTCAGTTAATTAAATTTATTCAAATTAATGTATTTTGTTAAAAATTTAATAAATTTTTTTGTGAAAATTCATATTTTTTGTTGAAAATTCACACTTTTTGTTAAAAATCTTGCTTTTTTGTTATGAGTTAAAAAATTAACCTGCTTAATTAAAAATTAAATTATCATTATGAAAATTGAACTATTTGGTGAAAAATTAATTTTTTTCTTAAACATATTTTGGGCTTCAAAATTCAACTTTTTTAATAGATATTGCCTCTCTTGGCTTTAAAATTGAATAACTTTTTTAGAATTAATGTATTTTGTTAAACATTTCATAAACTCTTCTGTTGAAAATTAATTTTTTTGGTTAAAAATTTATACTTTTGTCAAAAATTCTACTATTTTGTTACAAATTAGGAAGTTAAACTTCCTGGTTGAAAATTAAATTATTATTATATTATATTATTATATTAATATATCATTAAATTATATTATTATATCATTATATTATTATTTAGTAAAAAATTAAGTTTTTGTGTAAAAATTATATTTTCGAATTAAAATTCAACTGTTGCCTCTCTTAGCTTTAAAATTCAACAACTATGTTGAAAGTAATGTATTTTGTTGCAAATTTTATCAAATTTATGTTAAAAGTTTTACTTTTCACTTCAAAATTAAAAAAAAAATTAATTGCTTGGTTAAAAATTAAACTATTATAAAAACTTAACTGTTTTGTAAAAAATTAATTTTGTTGTTGAAAAATTATATTTTCGGTTTGAAAAGCCAAGTGGCTTACTGATAATACCTTTCTTAGCTTCAAAATTAATTAAATTTACAGAAATGGAAAATTTTAATTAATTTTTTTTGACAAATTTTTTTTCAATTTATACTTTTTGTTCAAAAGTTGACTATTTTTTTGCAAATTAAAAAATTCATTTACTTAATTGAAAATTAAAATATTATTTCAAAAATGTAACTTTTTGGTCAAAAAACAACTTTTTTATTTAAAAAAATATATTTTTGGATTAAAACATTATCTAGTTTGTGGATAATGCCTTTTTTACTTTTAGAATTCAAAACTTTGTTGAAATTTATGTATTTTATTAAAAAAGTTCGATAAATTTGTTGGTTGAAATTAATATTTTTTGTTGAAAAATTAACTTTTTTGTTGAAAAATAAAGTTTTTAGGTAAAAACTTATATTTTTATTTTAAAAATTCAAATGTTTTGCAGATAATTTCTCCGATGTTTTGAAATTTAATTAAATTTATTTGAATTAATGTATTTTGTTGAAAATTTCAATAAATTTTTTTTTGTGGAAATTAATTTTTTTTTTTTTAAATTCCTACTTTTTATTGAAAATTTAACTTTTTGGTTACGAATTAAAAAATTAAACTGCTTGGTTGAAAATTGAATTATTATTATGAAAATGTAACTGTTTGATAAAGAAATAAATTTTCTTTGTTAAAAATTATATTTTGGGGTTAAAAATTCAACTTTTTTTATGGATAATGCCTCTCTTAGCATCAAGATTCAACAACTTTGTTGAAATTATTGTATATTGTTGAACATTGCATAAACTTTTTTGATGAAAATTATTTTCTTTGGTTGAAAATTTATACTTTTGTTGAAAATTCTACTATTTTGTTACAAATTAAAAAGCTAAACTTTTTGGTTAAAAATTAAATTATTATTATTATATTATTATATCATTGCATTATTATTTAGTATAAAAATAACTTTTTGTAGAAAAATTATATTTTTAGGTTAAAAATTTCACCGTTTTGTTTAAAATTTATACTTTTAGTTGAAAATTCTATTTTTTGTTTACAAATAAAGAATTAAACTATTTGGGTCAAAATTAAAACATTATTATTGAAATTTAACTATGTAGTAAGAAAAAAACTTTTTATCCTATTCTATTTTCATTATATTCTTTGAAAATTCTATAAAATTTTTGTTGAAAATTTGAATTTTTGTGTTGAAAATTTATATTTTTTGTTGAACATTCTACTATTTGGTAACTAATAAAAAATTCAACTATTTGGTTCAAATTCTTCTAACTATTTGGTAAAAAATTATTTTTTTTATGAAAAAATTATATTTTCTGGGTAAAAATTAAACTGTTTTGTTTAAGATGTCTCTCTTTGATTCAAAATTGATGCATTTGGTGAAAATTTCTTGAAAATTTTTGTTCAGAATTTTTTTTTTTTTTTGTTCAAAAAATCATGCTTTTTGTTGAAAATTCTACTATTTGCTTACGATTAAAAAACTTTAACTGCTTGGTCAAAACTTAAACAATTATTATGAAAATTTAACTATTTGGTAAAAAATTAACTTTTTTGTTGAAAAATTATATTTTCGTGTTAAAAATTTAATTTTTTTGTAGATAATGCCTCCAATAGCTTTAAAATTTAACAACTTTGGTAAAATTACTGTATTTCATCAAAAATTTAATTGAATTTTTTGGTAAAAATCAATATTTATTGTTGAAAATTTTAATATTTCATTAGAAAATAAAAAATTAACTTTTTTAATGTAAAATTTAATTTTTAGTTTAAAAATTTAACTCTTTTGTACATAATGCCTCACTTGACTTCAAAGTTTAACAAATTTGTTAAAATGTGTGTATTTTGTTAAAAATTTCTTTTTTTTTTAATAGAACATTAACGTTTTAGTGGGAATATCTTTTTGATTGCAAATTAATTTTTGTTTTAGAAAATTCGTCTCCTTGTTTTGAAAATTCAACAATTTGGTTGAAAATTAACTTCTTTGTTGAAAATTAATTGTTGGAACATATTTGTACATTTTATTTATCATAATTTATTATAATTAATTAATTGATCATATTTATATTTTGTTGTTTTAAAAATTTAAGAATTTGGTTAAAAGTTAACTTTTTGTTGAAAATTATATTTTTTGCTTGGAAATTGTACTGCTTTGTAGACAATGCCTCTTTTTGGCTTTAACATTCAAAAACTTAATTGAAATTGATAAATTATGTTAAAAGTTTTTTTTTATGGAACATTAATTTTCTGATGGAAAATTCATTTCTTTGGTCAAAAATAAACTTTTTTGTAGAAAATTCGTTATTTTTTTGCTTAAAAATGCAACAATGTGATTAAAAATAGAATTCTTTTTTGCAAATTCATCCTTTGGATTTAAAATTCAACTACTTATTTGAAAGTTGAAACTTTTTTCTACACATTTTCTGAAAATACACCTCTTTAGTTGAAAATTAAATTTTTTTGGTTACGTATACAACTATTTGGTAAAACAGTCGTCTATTCTGTTTAATTTTCTTTCTGGATTAAAAATAAAGTTTTTTGTTGAAAATTCAACTTTCTTAAAAAAACTCATTTTTTTGGCTCAGAAATTCAACCATTGAATAAAAACTTGATCTGTTTTGTTGAAAATTTTTTCCTTTTGCTAGAATGTTCATCTATTTGGTTAACGCATCTGCTCGATTGAAAAATATTTGTGATGTTTTTGAAAATGTGTCTTTCTGGGTGCAAAACTGATTTTTTTTCGAAGAAAATATTTTTTGATTAAAAATTTAGCTATTTTGTTAAAAATGAAATACATTAAATATAAAAAAATAGGCTCATTGCATAATTATAATTCAACACAACCTTTGGTAGTTCATTGCCGCCCATGACCACATCCACCAAGCTTTGTCCGCTTTGAACGCGACCAAAAAGCTAGGAGTTTGCAGTTGCTTACTGCGCTCTTCTTTCGGTCACAATAACTTACATTTCTGATACCATTTAGGAATTTAGGAAAAACATTTGTAATTTTCAGATTGCAGATTTTCATTTTTAGTAACCTAATTTCCTAAATTTCAGTTACCTAAGTATCATGTTTTGGAAGTTCCCGAACATTCCTGATAGTGTAGTCCAGTGATTCCCAAAGTATTACCCGCGGTAGGGTACCCTACCTTGGGTAGCGGGAAGCCCCCCTGGTCCGGGTAGCTCGGTAGGCTTCGTGGCAGGCTCCTCGCTGCGAGCAGAGGAATGACCCTCTCATTGTAATGAGATCAAGACCTGTTACAATAACTTAATTTTTGAAGAAATGGCTCAATTAAACTTTAATTAGTTAAAAGAATTTCGTGATTTAATCTAAAAAAAAAATAAAAAAAATTTGATAAAAATTGGTTAATATCTCCACTTACATAGGAGACATTTACAAATCTTTTAAATATATTAATGGGACCTCTCAGTGTAACAAAAGTGCAATAACTCTTGAAGCTACTAATATATTTTTGTCTATCTTTTTTTAATCTTCTCGTCATAATCGAATACATCTAACACATTTTATTAAAATTTAATTCAATGATATTTACTAATTTTTTTCATTTTTCTCTACCGTCTCTCATTCTCTATCAATGGAAAGGTTGCGCGAAAGGCTGTCCAGTGTCCCCCTTAGGTTACACTATTGTAAAAAAATTTGAGGGTGGCGACCCTACCGCTCTCCAGAAAGCGCGAAAAAAGTTTAGGAAACGCTGGTGTAGTCACTGCCTCAGTTATTATATAAATGTGTCCAATTTAATTTTTTTTCAAATTTTTACTATACCATTGTTTATGTAACGTAGCCATAAAGTAAATAGATGTAATGGGTAAGTTGCGGTAATTGAGTGCAGAGGTAGCGATGCTAGGCAATAGGCATGCACGCTTTATGAAGCCGTTGTAACTGCGCCGCGGGGGTCCTAGTGCCAGACGTGTTTGCTTGCCAGCATAAATTAAGCGCGATTTTGCATATACACTGAAAACCGCGGAAACTTATTTATTATTGAGCCGACGATTTGCCAGCACGGCAGCCAGACCTAGACGTGCTACGACTCAATTCTAACTACGTTGGGCATCGTTCCGGCCACCACGACCGACAGATGCAGATGTTCTTAACAGCATGGATAATGCGATTAAGCACGGTAACTTACCGTTACGTAATCATAGAGGTGTCGGTAAAATTTATTCAGGATTTATTAACAATATTGCTTTCACTTTTTACTTTGGATGGTCGATTTTCGAAAAAACAGACACTATTGACACTACAGACACTATTGTCTTTATTTTACACTTTTTTTGAGTGATGACAGTATTTTGCTACTATTTCGAAAAAAATGACACTAGAGATACTATTTAGTCACAGTTATAATCTAATGCCACTGTTTTTTTACATTTTTTTTTAATTTATATTTTTGGACTTCTTCTGTACCCGGCTAAAATAATATTTCCGCCCTTTGTTTATGTCCATAAGATTTGATACCTACTATACAAAAACAATGTTAGATGCAATCTACAGTGGATGACTAATAATTAAGAGCACAAATAAAAAAAATGATTAATTTTTATTTTTATTTATTTACACGTATATTGTCTTGGTTATTTATTAAATTAAAATAATTATTTTACACACGTTAATATATTTTATTAAAGATTATCCACTGTGGGTTGCACTGTCCACTGTAAGCAGGTCTTCCCTAATTAAATTTTCAACCAAAAAAGATGAATTCTTAACAAAAAATGTTATAATTAATGTTTAACCAAAAAAATATTTTTATGTTTGATTAAAAATATTTGAATTGGACCAAACAGTACGAATGACTGCAAAAAGTTCAATCCTCAACCAAAGCAAATTAATGTTTATCCAAACTGTTTCATTTTTCGCCAGAAAAGATTAACTTTCTACCGAAAGAGATAAATTTTCAAATCAAAAAGACGAATTTCCAACAGAAAAAAATTATTTATTTAATAAGGAAAAAAAATTTCTATCTGAATTGTTAAATTTTTAGCCAAAAAAATGGGATTTTAACAAAATATATAATTTTGTAACTAAGTAGTTAAATCTTTGACACAGAAGATTAATTTTGTCCCAAAAAACCGAAGTTTTAACAAAATAATTTAATTTTTTAACCGTATAGTAGAACTTTTAACCAAAAAAATCAATTGTATACCAAAAATGACGAATTTTAAACAAAAGCACTTCAATTTTTAAGTTAAATAATTTGAATAAAGGATCTGTTGTTAGTTTAAAATTTTTTAAATTAATTCTAAGTTTATATCATTTTCATTTTTATAAAATTGCAACAAAAAGTAAATTTTTGATACAAAAAGGATTAGTTTTTAAACAAAAATAAAGTATTTACATGTTTTGGGAAGAATACACTTGTAATAAAAAAAAATAATTTTGTACTGGACAGTTTAATGTTGTACCAAATTGTAAAATTGTATACCACATTGTTGAATTTTTTAACAAAAAGACAAATTTTCTACAAAACAGTTCAAATATTAACCGGAGAATATACATTTTCAACAGAAAGTAAATTGACAAAAAATCAGTTGAATTTTCAGCAATATAATTAAATTTTTAGTCAAGAAAATTAATTATTAATAAAAAAGAAAACATTTTCAAGTGAAATAAAAAATATTCAACAAAAAAGTTAAATTGTCGATTAAATAGTTGAATTTACATACAAAAAGATGAAGTTGCAAATAAGAAAATTGATTTTCTACCAAAAAGATGAATCCTCACTGAAACATATAAATTTTTAACCAACTAGTTAAATTTTTGACCAAGAAGATTAATTTTCTCCAAAAAAGACGAATTTTAAACAAATTTTCGACTAAATAGTTTGAGCAGTGGGTGTGATGTTAGTCCAAATTTTGTTCAAATAATCTTGAATATATATATTTTTTGGTTTCTACAAAATTTTAACTAAATATTCGAATTTTCAATTTAAAGAAGATCAATTTTCAAACAAATTGAAGATATTAAATATCCTTCGAGGAGAATGAATTTTTAATTTAAAAAAAAATTTCAACCAAATAGGTGATTTCTTATCAAAAAGGTTGATTTCCAAGCAAAGATAAATTTTCAACAAAATAAATAATTTTTTAAACAAATATTAAAATTTTAAGCCATAAATACTAATTTCCTAAAAAAAAAACAAATTGGAAAGAATTAAGTAAATCTTCAACTAAGTAGTTTGAACAATGGATGTGATGTTAGTCCAAATTTTATTTGTACAATTTTGAATTTATATTTTTTTCGTTTTTGCAAAGTTAAATTTAAAAGTTAAATTTCTAATTTAAAGAATATCAGTTTTTAAACAAAATTAGAGTAGTTAAATTTTCATCACGGAAAATAAATTTTTAATTTGAGAAAAGACGAAGAGACTATAAAACAGTTTAATTTTGTACCAAATTGTTGAATTGTACATCCGAAAATATTAATTTTCAACAAAAAAGTTAATTTACAAGTATTCAATTGAATTTTTAATAAGATAGTATAATTATTTGAACCTGAAAATATAAATTTTTATTAAAAAATTTCATTGAAAATCAAGTCGTTGCATTTTAAACCAAATAGATTTTTTTTTATCAAAAAAATTAATTTCAAACTAATAAAGATGAATCCTTAACAAAATACATAAACTTTAAACCAAGCAGATGAATTTCCAAAAAAAAGATTAATTTTCTACAAAAAAAAAAGAGTTTGGGAGAAATTATATGAAATTTTTAACTAAATAGTTTGAGCAATGGATCTGATGCAAGTCGAAATTTTCCTTGAATACTTTTAAATTTATATTTTTCTTTGTTTCTGCAAAATTTTAACTAAATAAGAGAATTTTTAATTTTAAGATCAATTTTTTAACAAATTAAAGTAATTAAATTTTCATTATAAGGAATAAATTTACAATAGCGAAAAAACTAATTTTTTACAAAACAGTTTAATTTTAGGCACAAGAATATGAATTTTTAACAAGAAGGTTAATTTACAAGCAGTCAGTTGGATTTTTAATTAAATAGTGTAATCTCTAACCTGAAAAAATTAATTTTAATTTAAAAATTTGATGTCAGTCCAAATTTTATTCTAATAATTTTGAATTTATATATATTTTTTTTTCTGGAAAATTTTTACTAAATAATAGAATTTCTGATTAAAAGAAGATCAATTTTTAGACAAATTAAAGTACTTAAATTTTCATGAAGACAAATAAATTGTCAATTAATTAAAAACTAATTTTTCACAAAACAATTCAATTTTGTATCAAATTGTTAAATTATGTACCAAATTGTTTAATTTTAGACCCGAGAATATGATTTTTTAACAAAAAGGTTAATTTACAAGCAGTCAGTTAATTTTTAATGAATTGGTATTATTTTCAACCTGAAAAAAATTAATTTTATTTTGAAAAGTTAATTCAAAATTAAATAGTTCCATTTTCAACCAAATAGATTGAAAAAAAATCAAAAACAGTTATTTTTAGCTATTAAAGACCATTCTCAACAAAATACATAAATTTCAAACTAAATAGTTGATTTTTTAACCAAAAAAATTAATTTCCTACCGAAAAAGCGAATTTGGGACAATTTATAGAAATTTTTAACTAAATAGTTTGGGGAATGGATTTGATGTTAATCCCAATTTTATATCAATCATTATGAATTTATATTTTTTTTTGTTTTTGCAAAATTTTAACTGAATAGTTGAACTTTTAATTCTTAAAAATCAATTTTTATTATTATATTATTTTTATTAATTGAATTTTTGATAAAATGTTATAATTTTTTAACCCGCAAATATCAATTTTTATTAAAAAAAGTTAATTCAAAACCAAATAGTTGCGTTTTTAAACAAAAAGATGAGTTTTCTGTCTAAA
>JAUELO010000292.1:1552563-1563022 GCA_032357855.1 Amphibolips quercusostensackenii | reverse complement strand
AGATCGAGGCCGAGACTAGAAGCGAGTAAATGTCCGTGGGAGAAACCTCTATCACGAAGCGACTTTATAGTAAGCATTTAGATTAAGCAGGCATTGTTGTGGCTTAGCGAAGAACGTCAAACATTGAGGAAATAGTTTAATTTATTGTGGGGAAAATCAGTACGAGGTGAATAGAAAAACTTTTGAAGTCCTAATGTTGATAATCAATCAACAAGTGGGAAAAGTAATACGTATCAAATTCAAGCTGGAACACTTATTTCAAAAATGGCATCATCAGGCTTTCACTGTCACTGTTGTATGATTAGCTGATTTTAGTTAATATTAATCAGGTAAGAATTAATTAGTTGTGGTATTTTCTTGGTTTATTGGTCTAATTGCTTTATTTTTTTATCTTATTTCAACAGTTCCGTATGATCAGCTGATTTTTATAATTGTTAGCCAGGTAAGAATTAATTAGAAGATGCAGGATTTTGTTGGTATACTGGTCCAATTGTTTTACTGTTGTATCCTCTTTCAACTGTTCTGTATGATTAGCTGATTTCAATTGATGTTATCCAAGTAATAATTAATCAGAAGATTTTGCATTTTGTCGGTTACTGTCACAATATCCTTTGAAAGAGCCTATCTGTATAATTGGTTTGTTCCATTGTTGTATCTTTCTCAAACCGTTTTGTATGATAAGCTGATTTTTATTAATTTTGTCTATATAAGAACTAATTAGAAGATGTTGAATTTTGTTGGTTACTGAACGAATATCTTATGATAGAACCTATCTGTATAGTCGATTTGTTTGATAGTTGTATCTTCTGCCAACTTTTTTGTATAATTAGCTGATTTTAATTGCTGTTAGTCAAGTAATAATTGATAACAAGGTGTTGCATTTTGTTGGCTTCAATATCCTCTAAAAGAACCCATTTGTATAATTCGTTTGTTTCATTGTTGTATCTTTTTCAAACCGTTTTGTATGATAAGCTGATTTTAGTTGATTTTGACTATGTAAGAACTAATCAAAAGATGTTGGATTCTGTTTGTTACTGGACGAATATCTTTTGATAGAACCTATCTGTATAGCCGGTTTGTTCCATAGTTGTATCTTCTTCCAACTGTTTTGTATTATTAGCTAATTTCAATTGATGTTGGCCAAGTAATAATTAATAAAAAGGTGTTGCGTTTTTTTGGCTTTAATATCCATTGAAAAATCCCATCTGTATAATTGGTTTGTTCTATTGTTGTATCTTCCTTAAACCGTTTTGTATGATTAGCTGATTTTAATTAATTTTGACCATGTAAGAACTAATTAGAAGATGTTGGATTTTGTTTGTTACTGGACGAAAATCTTTTGATAGAACCTATCTGTATAGTTGGTTTGTTCCATAGTTGTATCTTCTTCCAACTGTTCTGTATTATTAGCTTATTTCAATTGATGTTCACCAAGTGAGAATTAATGAGAAGATTTGAATTTTGTTTGTATCTGGCCTAATATCCTTTGAAACAACCCATCTGTATAGTTGTTTGTTCCGTTGTTGTATCTTTTCCTAACCGTTTTGTATAATTAGCTGATTTTAATTGATTTCGACCTGATGATAATTAATTAAAAGATGCTGGACTTTCTTGGTATCTTGGTCTTAGTTGTTCCAATGTTGTATCTTCTTCCAATTATTATGTATGATTAGCCGATTTTAGTTGATGTTAGCCAGGTAATAATTAATTATAGAATGTTGCATTTTGTAGGTCACTGTCCGAATATCCTTTAAAAGGAACTATCTGCGTAATTTCTTTGTTTCATTGTTGTATCTTCTTTTAACTGTTTTTCATGATTAGCTGCTTTTAATTGATGTTGACCAGGTAAGCATTTATAAAAGTTGCTGCATTTTGTTGATTGCCGTCGCAATATCCTGTGAAAGAAGCCATCTGTATAATTGGTTTGTTCTATTGTTGTATCTTCTTTCATCCGTTCTCTGTGATCAGCTGAGCTTAATTGTTGTTAGCCAGGTAAAAATTAATTAGAAGATGTTAGGTTCTGTTGGTTAATGGCCTAATATTCTTTAAAAAAACCCATCTGTATAGTTGGTTTTTTCCGTTGTTGTACATATCTTCTTTCGAGCGTTCAATATGATTAGCTAATTTTGATTTGTGTTGACCTGATAAGAAATAATTAGAAGATGATGGATTTTGTTGGTATCTTGGTCCTATTGTTTTAATGTTGTATGTTTTTTCAACCATTCTGTATGATAAGCTGTTTTCAATTGATGTTAGCCAGGTAATAATCAATGATAAAATGTTGCATTTTGTAAATTACTGTCTCAGTATCCTTTAAAAGAATCAATCTGTATAGTTGGTTTGTTCCGTTGTTGTACATATCTTTTTTCAACCGTTCGGTATAATTAGCTGATTTTAATTGATGCTGACCTGATAAGAAATAATTAGAAGATGCTGCATTTTGTTCGTATCTTGGTGCAATTGTTCCAATGTTGTATCTTCTTTCAACTGTTCTGTATGATTAGCTGATTTAAATTAATGGTAGCCAGGTAATAATTAATTATAAAATGTTGCATTTTGTAGGTGACTGTTATTAATATCCTTTAAAAGAATCCATCTGCATAATTGGTTTGTTCCATTGTTGTATCTTTTTCAAACCGTTCTGTATAATTAGCTGATTTTAATAAAAGTTAGCCTGATAAGAACTAATTAGAAAATGTTGGATTTTGTTGGTTACTATCTTAATATCCTTTGAAAGAACCCATCTGCATAATTGGTCTGTTTCATTGTTGTATCTTTTTTAAACCGTTAGGTGTGATTAGCTGATTTCAACTGATGTTGACCTGATAAGAAATAATTAGAAGATGCTGGATTTTGTTCATATGTTAGTTCAATTGTTCCAATGTTGTATCTTCTTCGAACCGTTCAGTATGATAAGCTGATTTTGATTAATGTTAGCCATGTAATAATTGTTTAGAAGATGCTGCATTTTCTTGGTTACTGTCCCAATATCCTTTGAAATAACCAATCTGTATATTAGGTTTGTTCCATTGTTGCATCTTCTTTTAACCATTCTGTATGATAAGCTAATTTTAATTGAAGTTAAACGCGTAAAAACTCATCAGAAGATGTTGGATTTTTTTGGTTATTAGATCAGTATCTTTAGAAAAATTGCATCAGTATAATTGTTGTGTTCCATTGTTGTATTTTTTTCAATTTGTTCTGTGTGATTAGCTGATTTTGATTGATGTTGATCAGGTAAGAAGTAATTACAAGATGTTGAATTTTGTTTTTGATTGGACCAATATCCTTTGAGAGTACCCATCTGAATTGTTGGTTTGTTCCGTTGTTTTATCTTCTTCCAACCGTTCTGTATGATTAGCTGATTTCAGTTGATGTAAGCCAGGTAATTAATAATTATAGAATGTTGCATTTTGTTGGTTACTGTCTTAACATCCTCTGAAAAACCCCATCTGTATGATTAAATTGTTACATTGTTGCATCTTCATTCAACCATTCTGTATGATTAGCTAATTTTGATTAAAGTTAAACGTGTGAAATCTCATTAGAATATGTTGAAATTTTTTGGTTACTAGATCAATATCCTTGAAAAAAAGCATCAGTTTAATTGGTGTGTTCCATTGTTGTGTATCTTTTTCAATTTGTTCTGTGTGATTGGCTGATTTTAATTGATTTTAATCTACTGAAAATTAATTAGGAGATGTTGGATTTTGCTTGTGACTGGACCAATATCCTTTAAAGGAACCCATCTGTATATTTGGTTTGTTCCATTGTTGTATCTTTTTCCAACTGTCTTTTTTTTTAATTAGCTCCTTTTAATTGATGTTAACCAGGCAAGCATTAATTAAAAGATGCTGCATTTTGTTGGTTACTGTCCCAATATCCTTTAAAAGAACCTATCTGTATAATTGGTTTGTTCTATTGTTGTATCTTTTTCGATTTATGCTGTGTGATTGGCTGATTTTAATTGATTTTGATTAGGTCAAAATTAATTAGAAGATGTTGGATTTTGTTTGTGATTGGACCAATATGCTTTGAATGAACACATCTGTATAGTTGGTTTGTTTTATTGTTGTATCTTCTTCAACTGTTTTTCATGATTAGCTGCTTTTAATTAATGTTGACCAGGTAAGCATAATTAAAATATGCTGCGTGTTCTTGGTTCTGTCTTAATATTCTTTAAAAGAACCCATCTGTATAATTGGTTTGTTTCATTGTTGCATCTTCTTCCAAACATTCTGTGTGATTAGCTTATTTCAATTTATATTCACTGCGTAAAAACTCATTAGAAAATGTTAGATTTTGTTGGTTACTGGCTAAATATTCTTTGAAAGAACCCATCTGTATAATTAGTGTGTACCATTGTTGCATCTTTTTCTAACCGTGATTTTACTAAATTTCTTTTTTAGCAACCTAATTTCGTAAATTTCTGTTACCTTAGTATTCTAACTGTATTTGAAAATTGATGCATTTTTTCTAAATTCGTCAATTTTGTTGAAAGATTATTTTCTTTATCTCCTATTTTCAAGAAAAACCACTAAATTTTTCCTGTTTCAAAAAAATTTGTAGTTTTGAGAGTATCGCGAAACCGAAAAAATGAACCCGGCGATAATGACAGGTTCAACCTGGTTCAGGACTTCTTTTCGGGATGCATTTTATTCTATCGAAAATCGCCGAAGCCTATATTTATCAGTAAAATCGTTTTTCAATAAACACCAAGTCTTATTTATAATTAGCGCTCACAAATGTAAATCACACCTATTAGGATAATTGTAAGGGCTGCTTTTTTCACAAGAAATAACATTCTCTGAAGATGTAATAACAACTGGTTGGTACTTTATGCGTTATTATGTACGTGCCACAACGCGTTAACCGTTGAAAGCGTGTCGTATGGGTATAATAAGCGGTTCTTGCAAATAAGGCTCAGTGACGTCATTAACTCTTTCGATATGCGGATATAAGTCCTTCTGGTCGAAATATGTACATTTTTTATTTTACAGACGGATCGAACACGTTCGAGTAGATTAAAGAGTCGGAGAGTTTACATGATTACTTACATCGCTGCTGCAAATTATCCGCCGACGCTATTACTTTAATGTAATTTCGATCCGTTAATCAATGCATGTATACTAATGTGACCACATTTATGTATCTTCATATATCAAATTATTAATTTCGTTCATAAAAAACAAAACCAATATATCAGATCAGAAGACATTCTGCGGAACTTCAAGTTACACCATTTTGTTATCATTTTTCCAAATTTATGCCACTTTTGACACTATTTTTGATTCTTGGAGTGCTAACAAACCCTATAACATTTGGAATCTGAAAAATGGAATTGCTCGGCATGATAGTCTCTCACGAACGTTCTATTCTCCGCAAAAGACTTAATAATTACTGACTCTGAATTATTAGAGATAAAATTAATTAGTTACCACAGCTGCTCGTAGCAAAATGCTGAACAGGTAGAAGAAGCATTTTCCAGAGAATATATCTAGTTGTCTTAATTGAAACATTCTGAATTCTGAAGTCCATTAACCAGATTCAGGTTAAATCAAATTGCCATTTAATTTCAAAACGTGAAATTGCCGGAATAACTTACTGCATTAATTACATTTGTGGCTATATAAGAATAATATGTAGAGATTTCTAGGTACTTATGAGATTTAGAAAAAGGATGGAGAGACATCGAAAGGGTACGCGGTGTGATAGTCACTTTGCGCAATAGTGACTCGCTCAAGGCTACGACATTACTTATTTCTTACGGTATGAGTTTATTTACTGTATAAGGCAATGTCAGTTTCTACCTTCATTTTCCCACGTTTCAAATATTAGCTCAACAATGACAATCGAATGACACGAAAAAACAAATAAATACAAATTTATGTGTGAAGGGCGCGTGCAATTTTCACAAAAATGCACAAAGTGTGCATTGTTAGAAAAAACTCACACCACATTAGTTAACCTTTAATCACAGTATATTAGTTGTCTTTTTGGCTTCAAAATGTACCAATTTATCTAAAAGTTGTTCAAGAAGATATAGAATGTATGCATGGTGATTGGTTAGCATTTTGATTTTTTGATCGGAACAAACTCAATCAGTATTTTTAAAAATTAATTCTGCGCAAATTGCTGCCGTTTTGAAGAAAAAAAAATTTGCCACAAAAGTAGGACTGGAGAGAATCTCTCTTAGTAGAATTACGCCCATATAAGAAATTTTTTGACATAGTATTGATTGACGCACTGAAAACTTAACACCAATTTCAAGCACGTGAAACACGTTTTAATAAGTAAGTTTCGGTAGCCAGTAAATATTTGCATATAAATGGATCGTTCTTAAAATTTATACTCAAAAATTATTCAAGAAATGATGCTCTTTTTGATAGAAAGAATGTTATTTATGTCAAAGGTAACAGTTTATAGCTAAACTGACAGTACCGTTTAACAAGGGACCTCACGTTCTCAATTAAATTGTACCCTCCGATTAATCCGCCATTGACACCTCGGGCACCAGCAGCTATTGCGCTGAAAGTTAATAAGCGATCATGCGTTATCTGGCACATCGCATTAAATGCATGAATCGCAAATGAAGAGGGCGGTGCACTCCATTTATAAAAACGCTGCTTGATTTATGTGATTTTGATATGGCTATTTGTTTGTCCCTCTGGGACATACACTGTCAGGAGTACACTGTTAGAAATGTTCAGAAAATGCCGACACATTTAGGATACTGAAGTACCTGTATAGAGTTAGGTTTCTAAAATAGAAAATTAGAAAAAGCACGGTTAGAAGAAGATGCAAGAGTAGAATTAACCATCTATAGAGATAGGGTTTTCAAAGAATGTCAGTAAACAACAAAATCCAATAGCTCATAATTTATTTTTGCGTGGTCAACATCAATTAAAGTCGGATGATCATACAGCATGGTCTGAAGAAGATATAACAATAGAACAAATCAACTATACATATAGGGTCTTTGAAAGGATATTAGGACAGTAAACAACAAAAACCAACAGCTTCTAATTAGTTTTTACGTGGTTAACATTGATTTAAATGAGCTAATCATACAAAACGGTTTAAAAAAGGAACAAAAATGAAACAAAACGACTATACAGATAGGATGTTTTTATAGGATATTGGCTCAGTAACCAACAAAATGCAACATCTTCTAATAAATTATTACCTGGCTAACATCAGTTAATATCAGCTAATTATAAAGAGCAGTTGAAAGGAGATTCAACAACAGAACAAACTAACTATACAGATGAAATTTTTAAAAAGGAATTAATTTATTACACAACAAAAACCAACAGCTTCTAATTAATTTTTACCTGGTCAAAATCAATTAAAATCAGCTTTTTATACAACACAATTGGAAGAAGACACAACAATAAAACAAACCTACTATACAGATCGGTTCTTTTAAAGGATATTGGGCCAGTAACCAACAAAATCAAACATTTTCTAATTAATTCTTATCTGGTTAATATCAATTAAAATTAGGTAATTATAAAGGACGGTTATAAGAAGATGCAACAATAAAACAGTATGACTAGTATACCAACAAAATTAAACATTTTCTAACTAACTCTTATCTGTTCAACAATAATTAAAAACAGCTAATCACACATTACGGTTGAAAAAAAAACAATAAATAAACATACTACACAGATGGAATCTTTTAAAGGATATTGAGATAGTAAACAACAAAAACCAACAGCGTCTAATTATTTTTCACCTAGCTAATATCAATTAAAATCAGCTAATCATAAGACACAATTGGAAAAAGGCACAACAATAAAACAAACCTACTGTACAGATGGCTTCTTTAAAGAATATTGGGCCAGCAAACCAACAAAATCCAACAGCTTTTAATTAATTATCTTGTCAATATAATTAAAACCATCTAATCATACTGCATGGTGGAAAGAAGATACAATAATTGAACAGTTGGACCAGTATGCCAACAAAATTCAACAGCTTCTTATTAATTTTTACGTGGTGAACATTAATTAAAGTCAGCTAATCATACATCTCGATTGAAAGAAGCTACAAGAATAGAACGCACCAACTATACAGATGTGTTCTTTCCGAAGATTTAGGTCAAGAAACTAACAAAAACTAACAGCTTTTAATTAATTCTTACCTTTTTAATAACAATTAAAATAAGCTTATCATAGAACACGATTGGAAAAAGACACAACAATAAAAGAAACCTACTATGCAGATGGGGTCTTTCAAAAGTATTAGGCCAGTTAGCAACAAAATCCAACAGCTTCTAATTGATTTTCACCTTGTCAATATCAATTGAAACCATCTAATCATACAGCATGGTGTGAAGAAGATACAATAATTGAACAGTTAGACCAGTATGCCAACAAAATTCAACAGCTTCTAATTAATTTTTACGTTGTGAACATTAATTAAAGTCAGCTAATTATACATCTCAATTGAAAGAAGCTACAAGAATAGAACACACGAACTACACAGATGTGTTTTTTCAAAAGATATTAGGTCAGTAACTAACAAAAACTAACAGCTTTTAATTAATTTTTGCCTTGTTAATAACAATTAAAATAAGCTAATCATAGAACACGATTGAAAAGGCACAAAAATAAAACAAAATTACTATGCAGATAGGTTCTTTCAAAGGTATTGAGACAGTTAGCAACAAAATCCAACAGCATCTAATTAATTCTTACCTTGTTAATAACAATTAAAATAAGCTAATCATTGAACACGATTGGAAAAATACACAACAATAAAACAAAATTACTATGCAGATAGGTTTTTCCTAAGGTATTGGGACAGTTAGCAACAAAATCCAACAGCTTCTAATTAATTCTTACCTTGTCAATATCAATAAAAATCATCTATTTATACAGCATGGTTAAAGGAAGATACAAACATTGAACAGTTGGACCAGTATGCCAACAAAATTCAACGGCTTCTAATAAATTTTTATGTGGTAAACATTAATTAAAGTCAGCTATTCATACAGCTCGTTTAAAAGAAGCTACGAAAATAAAACAAAAAACTACAAAGGTGTGTTCTTTTAAAGGATATTAGGCCAGTAACTACCAAAAACAAACAGCTTCTAATTAATTTTTACGTTGTTAATAAGAATCAAAATCAGCTAATTGTAGATCAGGATTGGAAGAAGACACAACAATAAAACAAACCTACTATGCAGATGGGTTCATTCAAAGGTATTGGGACAGTAAGCAACAAAATCGAACAGCCTCTAATTGATTCTTACCTTGTCAATATTAATTTAAATCATCTAACCAAACAGCATGGTTGGAAGAAGATACAAGAATTGAATTGGACCAGTACGCCAACAAAATTCAATAGCTCCTAATTAATTTTTATATAGTGAACATCAATTAAATTCAGCTAATTATACATCTCGATTAAAAGAAGCTACAAAAATAGAACAGTAACTAATAGTGAGTAACTAACAAAAATAACAGCTTCTAATTATTTTTTACCTGGTTAATTACAATTAAAATCAGCTAATCATAGAACACGATTAGAAGACGACACAACAATAAAACAAACCTACTATGCATATGGGTTCTTTTAAAGGTATGGGCCCAGTTAGCAACAAAATCGAAAAGCTTCTAATTAATTCTTACCTTGTCAATATCATTGAAAATCATTTAATCATACAGCATGGTTGGAAAAAGATACAAGAATTGAATTGGACCAGTACGCCAACAAAATTCAACAGCTTCTAATTAATTTTTACGTTGTAAACATCAATTAAAGTCAGCTAATCATACACCTTGATTGAAAGAAGCTACAAGAATAGAACACACGAACTACGCAGATGTGTTTTTTTTAAATATATTGGGTCAGTAACTAACAAAAACTAACAGCTTCTGATTAATTCTTACCTTGTTAATAACAATTGAAATAAGCTTATCATAGAACACGATTGGAAAAAGACACAACAATAAAACAAACCCACTATGAAGATGGGTTCTTCCAAAGGTATTGGGACAGTTAGCAACAAAATCCAACAGCTTCTAATTAATTCTTACCTTTTAATTATCAATCAAAATCATGTAATCATACAGCATTGTTGGAAAAAGATACAAGAATTAAACAGTTGGACCAGTATGCCAACAAAATTCAACATCTTCTAATTAATTTTTATATGTTAAACATCAATTAAAGTCAGCTCATTATATCTGCTCGATCAAAAGAAGCTACAAGAATAGAACAAACAACTACAAAGATGTGTTCTTTCGAAGGGTGTTGGGCCAATAACTAGCAAAAATCTAAAAGATTCTAATTAATTCTTATCTTGTTGATAACAATAAAAATTAGCTAATTATAAAACAGGATTTGAAAAAGACACAAGAATAAAACAAACCTGCTATGCAGATGGGTTCTTTCAAAGGTATTGAGCCAGTTAGCAGCAAAATCCATCAGCTTTTAATTAATTCTC